>CM043020.1:14466199-14597076 GCA_023690525.1 Holotrichia oblita | reverse complement strand
TAAAGTTCCTAATTTTTTCGCGACACACGACCAAGATAACGCCCCCGTGTGTGACAATGGCCTTCCTAGAATACGCACAAGAAAACAAAGTCATGATTTTACTGCTCTCAACTCTAAGACGTTTTCTCTGCATGCTACCCAAATATTAGGTAGTTATTCAATTTTAGCCAAGTATCCTAACGAAGGAATCTAATGGATGGTCTGGATCTATTGATCAATCTCATAACCACATTGCGGTTATTATCAAAAGAACCTGTTAGAGTGTGTTGGAAAATTGCCAAATTGGCGCAAATCAAGCCACCATACGTCTTTGAGAAATACGTAGTTTTGCTCTTATAACTGTTATGGACAAGCTCGTCTGATTGCTAAGATTTAAGAAGCAATTTTGGAATATACGCTCATAGGAAGCTGGAAACTTCTGAAGCACGTTATGAGTTTAACATTTAACATTTGGGTAAGCATTACTGACAATTGCGGTCTCATTCTACCAGCTTGTTTACATGACAAAAGTTGTCAGGGGCACCCCAAAAAATTTCACGAAATGTGTCAGACAACCTCCTTTATTTGTTTATTTGTTCACTCTTAAACTGTTGCTTAAAATATGTTGTTCTTGGCCAGTTGGACTTTATATTTTGACCATTATACAACAAAACTGGCAGGAACGTCGGCAAAACGAGACAGTAGGACAGTGGAAGGCCCGGTCCATCCACAACATTATGGGGTGAATGAATTGCAACCACGGTGTGATAAGTTATTATCTCATCATCAGCATCATCTACAGAAAATAACACTCACCACATCTTCTTCATGAGTAAGAGGCGGTGTGACTACAGAGAAACGCTACAGAAAAATTTTGAACACTAACGCCGGATAAGGTCCTACAAACGATATTGTCTGGAAACGACCATGAGCAGAAGATTGCCATGTTCTTCGGGAAGGTGCTGAAGTAAAAGAAAATAGAGACCTCAACAATGGGGGCAGCTACTCGAAACTAACTACGGGGTACTATCCTGATGTAATGCAACCAGCGATTCTGAGACGTATTCTACACCTGAAAGAGAGAGGGCCCCACACAACAGAAATAGATTTCGACCCTTATGATGCGGTTAGGCATTTTTCCTTACTTAATAAAATACTTTGACCATCACCTAACTCTGGATAAAGTGCAAAATAGCGAATTCGAATATTAAGAAAAACTGTTATCATATACATTCAGATTTCTTTGCCAATCATTAAATATTAAACAAAAACATCAATTCTCTTGGTTTAGTAGCGAACTAACTTGCTGTCAAGGAAATTGTGGTCATAACGAACTATGGACTGCATATAAATGTCATCATTGAAACTCTAACACTTGTTCTTTTGAAAGCTTTTAAACAAAAGAACCATTTAGGAAGTGCTTCAGGTATCTGGATATATTACAACTGTCATTCTAACTACTAATTGAGTGCGTGCAAAAAGAATATGGATTAACAACTTTGTCTAAGCATGATACTTTTATTGAATGGAGTGAATAGAATAGTTTTCAATAATTTCGACTCGATTTCTCATCTCATGGGAATTGTTGTAAATCATTACGTCTAACAGCAGCCTTAGTAAATAAGATAGTAAATTGTATATTAAAAAAACATTTAGGAACTATATCAAATTCCATTACCCGTTCTTTTGCAAAAGTCCATCGAAATAAAATGTGTTACAAATGAATTCGGTTGAAAATTGAACGATTTCTAGCAGTAAAGCAGCGATTCGGCCATCAAGATGTACGCCGTGTTTAAGCCGATTACACCCAAGGGTAAGATTGCTCGTCCTGGCACGCACAAGAAACCTCCGTCGCTCACTCGGATCACTATTGAATGTTATTTAAATTTATCAGCTTCCGTCCGAATTTTAAGCGAGTTTCCTCAACTTACAAGCACGAACATCTTTCTTTCTTTCGAAAGGAGGAAAGCAATTGCAGGGAAAATTTAGTTGATAAAGTTAAAGAAGTTGCGAGCAACTTATGAATGTTAAACAGTTGTTTGCGGCGGATATTTGTATTGTATGCGTTTCTCGTGTTGAAGCTGAATTAGTGTGCGGCCGAATCTTGAAATAATAAGTTGGAAGCTAATCAAATCTAGTTCCTTTCTTGTACCTACTTACAAAGGAAATTGAATTGTTACCAACTTTAAAGTTTCAAAAATTAAAAAAATAAAGCATCGATGTTGTGGCTACTGTATAGGTTTGATATCGATATTTTCTTCATGTTCTAATAACTAAAATTGCGACAAAACGACTACCATTAAAAGTTAATTAATAGTAATACATTTGTTATTAACTGTAATAATATGTGGTAACACTATTAAGTCGAATAACTGAGCGTAGTTTTTCACGACCATCGTTTACTGTGTTGAAGTCTGAAACTTTAAGTGCAAACTTATCTACGCGACAACATCCGGACATCCGCGACAACACACTATTAAGTCATTTTAGGGTAAGGCTAAATGGATACACTAATCGTAGCCATCATCATATATAGTCACTGTAGCCTTCCCATTGTGGCTCTTAGTTTCCATCAAAAAACAAAGTTAATCTGAAGCTTTTCGAAGGTTTCGAGGATAATGCTCATCAACACACGAAAAACATTAGATGCAAAAAATGTAAATAGCAGTCTAACACTTCTTACTCTCGTAATCAGTGATGCTATTCTAAGATTTTCGTTGAGTGGAGTCCACCTCGGCAATCTATATGGATATAGAAATGATCTCCAATGATGGCACCGAGTTCAAATCAGATCAACATTACTAGCTGATAATGAATTTTTACCAGCAACATTATTGGAGTGCCCAGTACTGATCTTATTGAAGATCTTGCGGCAGTGATGACCATGTGTATCAAAAATTCTCGTCAAAAAATTACCAGGGAGTCTTAAGCCTAGAATGGTCCTTAGAACCTACCCGGCTAAAGCCAGACGCATGGTCACATACGCATCATTAGTATGGTGGCCAAAAACAAAAGAAAACCAAGGACAAAACTTGCTGCAAAAAAATACAGTGTCTTGCCTGTGTAGGCATCACAGGCGCTACGCGATCCTGTCCAACCGCGGCGATGCAGGCCCTAATTGATCTGATTTCCTTGCACTTACAGGTGAAAAGGAAAGCGATGATAGGCGCCATCAGGCTGGAACGGAATATGATCTTCAAAGCAGGAGATCTAGTAGGTCATCTTCAAATTCTACAAGAACTGGGAGAGCTGGCGTAACTAAAAGATTATATGACACCTAGGTTTGACTTCGACAAACAGTTTGAAGTGGTTATACAAGACCGCCATACATGGAAGTCTGGCGAACCTAAACTACCGGTGCCATCCATCCAATGGTATACGGTCGGATCCAAAACAAATACAGGAGTGGGAATAGGTATCTATGGGCCGAGATGCAATGTCTCGGTGGTCCTGGATACAAGCCCAACCATTTTTTCAGTCAGAAATATATATGCCATTGAACAATGTGCCCAGGAATCTTTGAAAAGACGTTACCAAGGTGCACGAACTTACATTTGCTCAGACAGTCAAGCAGCGCTAAAGGCTCTGGAGGCATGCACCTTTGAGTCGAGGTTAACCTGGAACTGTCTGCTGACCCTCAAAATTCTGGCCAAAAGAAACACAGTTACACTGATGTGGGTACCAAGACAGTGGGGATGCGAAAGTAACGAGACTGCTGACGGTTTCGCAAAAAAAAGGCGCGGAATCTCGATTTATTGGACCAGAGCCGTTTTGTGGCCTCGCCAAAAGCCACATAAAAGCTCATCTCCAACAGTGGGAGAGGAAGCAAAAAATCTCCCACTGGACTAACATCCCAAGACAATCAAAAAAGTTCATTACTTTTTCAGCCAGTAAGGCTAAATCTCTGCTAGAGCTCAATAAAAGAGACCTTAGCACCATCACGGCTTTACTCATTGGGCACGGCCCTCTCAGGTATCACCTTAAGAAGATGGGGAAGGTAGACAGCGATAAATGCCGATTCTGCTACGAACATAGTGAAACGGAGGAACACATTATGTGTGACTGTGTAGCGATAGCCCGACAAAGGCTTCGTCACCTCAAACAGGTGTACTTAGAACCGGCTGACATTAGCGTCATAGCCCCCAAGAAGATCCTGAATTTCTTTAGAAGATTGGAGATCAATTGGGACTAAAAGATTAAGGGTGTTCACAATAGAGCTCATTGGTCGCAGTGAAGAGAGGCAGAAAGGCCTTAACGACCCACCAGTGATTTAATCTAATATTACCTTCTTTGATTATTGATGACAATCCAAACAGTTTTTACAATTTTTGAGCATTTAAATGCCATAAATAGGTGAATAAATATAATTTTAAAATAATAAATTATATCAACACTATATTAACGCATCTTATGCTCCAGATCGAGTTGGAGTAAGCGAAATCTAGTATATTAACCACGAATGCATATATAAGCCCTTCGTACAAACTTATTTTTCATTTAATCATAAATCTTTCTTTCCTGTTCTTGTTAGCTTATAAAGACACAACGAATAAATTCACGAATTTCGTTTTCCTCGCTAAAAAAACTAGAAAAAACACGAACCGACCTCCACAGCCACAAGCACTTTTACCGCCGGGACCTGCCTAATTGATCGATTCACAGGCTCTTGCTAAACATGGAAACTAATAGGCCTAATTGGTGTTTTCCTCTACTTCTTTAACGACGGAGCGCGGTTCCAGTTCGGCTAACCGATGTTAAAGAGCCCCCATACATCTTACAGGTTGTATCTCTGGAGATATAGAGGTGGGAATGAGATGCTCCAAGATCCCCTCTCTGGGGCGCTATGATTCTTCCGTCGAGCCTCCCTGACTATGTTTACGGACTTGTTCCTATTCTTGTTCTTTTAATGTTACATTACAATACAATGGAATCCGTAACATAAATTTACAAAACGATGTTTATTTTAACATTAAATTTTAACATTCTACGCTTCCATTTCGTTTCCTTGTTTATGTGATAAGGTTAGTAGGATGTTATCTCCGCTAAAAGAAAAGGACGAAAAAGAAAAGGGAAATAAAAAAAGTAGACGTATGGGGGCGAGGGAAAGTATTTCTGGTGAGTTGTATGTCTCCTAGAAGCGTAACTTTCTATAAAACGAAAGAAATAAGAAACTACCTAAGACCCTACCGATAACAAAAAATAAAATGGTGGTGAGTCAATAAAATAAAGTACAATGAAGGGAACGATAATGTTGGAACAACAATTCAGTTATAGTAGTTGTAGAAAATTCATTTATGCCTTACATTCTCAAGGACTATAAATAACCGAATAATTAGAAATATGAAAAAACACGAACATCTATGGGCTAACAAACAATAATGAAAATCATCGATACCACATGTATTACAGTTTCTAAAGAGCTTAATCAAGCTCTGCTAAGCCTCTGTAAAAGTGTTACTTTATATAGCTGTATGTCCAAATTTGTTTAGCAGTGTCGAGTTAATTTTCCGCAACTGACCACGAATAACAGGATATCGCTAATATGAATCCTGGGGCGTTGCAATGCTAAGGCAGCTGTAAGACAGGCTGCCTATATGCATTTAGTTGGACCGTAACCTCGCTTTAGTGTTCTTAACATAAGAAAGACGTCCAACAAGGAAGACAGAGGAATGAATGTCCCTCTGGAGAGCAACACCCAAACAACCTCAACTGAAGAAATTTGTAATCTTCTCGCTAATTAGGAACAGAAAGTTACTTAAGTTGAGAAAGCCAGAGCTTGGGATATTTCTGGAACTTCTCAGTAGTCATTTTTATCTAATATACCATTTCAGAAAGATATACAAACTCGATCAAGAATTAAATGATTCTAACGCCAGAGCATATCAAAAACTCGGTGCCTGAATGTAAGGATGTGTTTACATTTATACATATTCAGACTTCCTCCTGTTACAACGTGGAGATTCTAGTATGACGGTCTTTATTTGAAAACTTACAAGACTCAAGCAAAAATTTATCACAATGAAAATAAATCAAGCATTAGAAGCAGATCCTGTGGGTTCGATCTCCCAGCTCTTGCATTCGGAGGGGCACTGACGCAACCTGAGAGGTCGAAATCACATGGTTTGCTTCTATTTTGTCATTGCACTTGCTTACATTCTTGGTTTTTTTCGACGCTCTCAATAAACTTCGGCAAGTTAACTTCCGAAATTATAATCATTTGCATATCACTGAAAAAATTGAAATTGAAAACCAAGTAGAAATTATTCAATAGGTAACAATTTAAAGCTCGATTACACATTAAAAGCTGGACTAGAGAAATTCAAGCTTACTTATCCTACTAGATATGTGTGTTTAAATTTTATATGAACAGTCTAATATACCATATAAAATGTAACAATGTAACATTTTAAACTAGAACACCAAAAAAGAATAAATCGATATATGCACATATGTAATTCAATTTACTTTAAAGCTATTATATAAATGAATACTTTCACTAAAAGTAAATTAATTACATTAAAAACATACCGTGCGTGGCATAATTAAAATACATTGAATATACATACTATGTGGTACCAATAAACGTTACACAACTTCATTATCAAATAAGGGATAGATGTTTTTGTATTATACGTCGACGGCTGGGTAAAAAGCTTGACACGGATGGCGTGTATCCTCATCGAGCGAATAAATAATCGAAAGACATTTATAATATGACCAAAAGAGTGAACATACTAACAGCACCGAAGTTATAGCATCGCGTAGTAAACAGTCATTCTTATGCAAATAGAAGCTGAGGAATCCTGCGCAGCTAGGCTTACGAAAAACATACTCCCACCGTAATTTATGCGCCACTTTAAGAACTAATCTATTTTAGAGCTCCTGCAATAAAAACTAAGGACGCATCGACACGCGACGCTACAACAATTATCTAATTAAACAGTATCCAAGAACGTTCACTCCGGAACAGTAAAATGCACTTCATGACATATTTAATTTAAATACATTTTATCTACCTGCTCTTAATACTAGTATTACAGTTCATACTATTCTAGTCATATCATTTATACAGCTGTAACTATCTACAATACATTATTTAGATTCGTTCATTTTTATAATTTTATGAGTTGAAAGCACTTGCATATCTTATTTAGTAGAGCAGGAGAAAAAAGTATCCGGACAGTGTGCGTAAGAAGGAGGCTTCTTACTCGAACCCTACGGGAACTTTATTGTCCTAGAGTGCATACAAATAATGTCTGTGCCACAGACAGTCTATGTAGGTATACTACGTCAATAAAGTACCCGTGCATTTTGAGTGAAGGGCGTCTTTCTTACATGCACTGGCAGGAAACTTTTTTCTCCTGCTGTACCACCAATGCAGAAGCTGCCGCAACCATACAGTTGCAGCAAATCATCAGGTAAATAGAGTAAGGAGGGGAAAATATAATATCGTTAATTATTTCGATAAAATTATATAAAATGTAATGGTAGATTTGTTCATAATTTATTTGCTGATATATAACTTCTTCTTGTACACATCTACTTAGTAAATTACATTCTGCAATTTCAAATCAGAAATAAACATTTGAGTATATATGTAGTTCATTTCCCGAATATTAAAAATGTGTGGCACTAGTTTTTGTCCAGTGACAATCTAAATTTAAGAAAAAAGCAATAGATACAGAATCCATTCCTCTAGAAATGAAGTTTTGTAGTTACTAACGGTACTTCTTTAATTGTCAACAAAAAAAAATCATGGCGTTACTGCAAAAAGAAGCACGACTAAGTTTATCATGGACCCGAAGTGGGGATAGAAAAAATAGATCTTATTAAATCGATGAGATATCGAGGTCTGTGCAAATAAGTGTTTTAACTTTTTCCAAACAACCTGGGACATTGGGATCAAATACAAAATCAAAGCTCCACACATGCGCCTTCAGGTGGCAGCGCCGGTTATTACTCCAGTAACCTAGCTCAAATATTTCCTACTATAAGCAAGTAGATTCCTAGTCCTTCTGCTGGATGGCACTAGTAACAATGGCTCGTTAGGTCCTATGAGAGGTATATTTAAACCGTATCCTGCTAGTCTATCTGGGCTTTTTTGTTGTTTGTTTTTCTAAGTGAATTAAAGTGTAAGTATTCTCGAATGTTTTAGTATACCAACGTGTTTCAGTTATCCTGCTTCAATATTCCTTAATAATTCTGACATTTGAAAGAAAAAGCAGGACAGATTCTGATAAGATAAAATTAAGAAACCGCTTCAATTTCTGGCTGAACATGACTACGACATCTAACAGAGTGAGAACCAGTTGAAAAATGAAGACACAATGCACTTCTCCGCAATCAACATCATATCAAAGATTGGCACAAAGATTAGTAGATTTTATTGCACTCAAACTTCTTAATAGAAATCGAATCAGTGTCTAATCATATGCCAACGTTTGCGCATAAAATTCCTTCCACTTTTCGATGTACATATCGGTGGAAACAGCTACCTATACTAGCAAAAAAGGGACAAATCCCTTGTCGGATCTGTAATTAACGACATTTGCCCAAATATTTCTTCCGGAATAGAAAAAATATTAACAAAGAACAGATGCCAAATATCATGAAAAACCATTAATTTTGCCCTCTTTTGTTGCTCTGCAAAATAAACCT
The DNA here is from genome assembly GCA_023690525.1 of Holotrichia oblita. NCBI lineage: Eukaryota > Metazoa > Arthropoda > Insecta > Coleoptera > Scarabaeidae > Holotrichia > Holotrichia oblita. The sequence goes on along the minus strand of CM043020.1, from coordinate 14,588,439 downwards.
ACGTTTCTATGAATTCGAAAATTCTTCTTTATATTTTGGTCCATTTCAAATAAGCACGGTGCGATTGTGCTGTCTCTACCACATTCTCCGTAAAAAAAAACCTTTAGGGGTCATTTTAATATTTAGTGCTTCCAAATCTTCACCCACACTGAGATTCTTGAATAAACTTGACAGCTAGATTTAGACCGAAAGTTTCCAGCAAGTTTCCAGCAATTTTTTTTTGAAAGTGACCTATATCTTTATATACCACAGCAAGAATGGTTTCACAAAAGATGTTCTCATCAGTGGACGTAAACATTTTATAAAAAGTTGGGGAAATTTAGAACAACTTGCTTGCCATGACAACTTGCTTTTGCAGTTTAAAACGGGTTGATAGCCGCAGTGATTAGTCGGCTACCTATCGTTGTGGCGGGACGATAGGAGTCGGGTTTCAGTTGTCCGGAGGGACGGTGACATCTTTTAGGGAGTTGAAATCCGGATCGACTTATCAATCGCTTTTAGGAGCAAAGTGATTAATAGCGCGACATTATAAAAGGCGATATGATGCTGTCACGAAACTATTTGAACACAATTTAAGCACAGTAGACTCCCGTAAGGTCGGCCTCGGTTAGTTCGGTCTCCGCTTAGTCCGGCGAGCAGGCAGCAAGTCTCAACTTGCTGATTGTATTCTTCGTCAAGTTCATCAGTTCGCGTCGTGTATTCATTCTGTGCAGTCGTGTGTTACAGTAGGCCGACAGTCAGTGATTTTTGTTTCATTTGCGTTTTTTATTGTTGTGTATACAGTATACTTGTTGTTTTACTGTTACAGTACTGTACATCTGTTGTGTATGTACATGTTGTGTATGTACTGTTTGGACAATAGCTGTTTCGCGTAGTGTATTAAACTGTTTCTAAAATGAGTGGAAGGCGTAAACGTAAGTACAAGTCAATGGAACACAGACTACAAGCTCTGGAAAGATTAGACAAAGGAGAATCCGTGCAAAGTATTTGCAGGGATTTAAACGTGGGCAAAAGTGCAGTCAACGACGAAAAGAAAAACTATCGAAGGCTTTTGTACACAAATTGAAAGGGAAAAAGTTCTAGAAAAGCGTTGCACACTGAGGAAAGCTAAACACGAATTGGTGGAAGATGCTCTGTGGTTGTGGTTCGTCCAAGAACAAAGACGAAGAACGCTATTAAGTGAAAAGGCTATGATCTTGCACTCAAAGCTTTAACCAGAAGAGGCATTCTCGGCTAGTGATGGTTCTCCCGATGGAAAAAGAGACACGGAATCCATTTTATCAGAGTTTGTGGTGAGAAGCTGTCAGCAGACCCAACAGCAAGATTTTAAAAAATCGTCGATGATGAAAACTTGAGCCCAGAGCAAATATACATCGACGAAACTGGGTTAAATTTTAAACTCCTGTCCAGAAAAACCTTCTCCACTCCGCAAGAAACATCTGCTGGAGGGTTTAAAGTCGGCAAAGAGAGGATAACGGTCGCCTTGTGTTCTAATGCCTCGGGAACTCACAATATACCTCTATTTGTCATCGGCAAAGCAGCAAAACCGATAGCGTCTAAGAACATAAACATGGAAATTTTTCCAGTGTATTATCGGTCGCCGAAATCAGCGTGGATGGACACATATCTGTTCAGGGAATGGTTCGTCTGCGAATTTGTTCCCAAAGTGAAAATACACTTGACAAAATCAAAACTGCCCATCAAAGTACTTCCACTTCTTGACAATGCGCCTACTCACCAGTAAGATATTCAGTGTGACGATGAAAACGAAATTAAACTGCTGCGCCTGTCACCCAATGTAACCAGTCTTCAACAGCTGATGGACCAAGTGGTCATTGAGTGCTTCAAGAGGAAGTATCGCCGTAAACTACTTTCTGAAGTTCTTTCCAAACTGGAGGCTGATGACAGCTCAGACCTCTTAAAAGTGCTGAAGTCAGTTAATATGAAGGATGTTGTGTACATGTTGGCCAAGGCATACGACGAAATACCAGCGTCGACGGTTATGAAGTCTTGGAAAAAACTTTGTCCAAATATAGAAGATAAGATTGACTAAGAAAACACAACAGCAGATGAGCCTAATAGCATTCTTGTTGAGGCACTTGATGACAATGCAGCTCTATTGCACGACCTTCAGCAACTACCGAACTGTGGTGCCATTGTTGAAGAAGATGTTTTGGAGTGGATCAACTTTGAAAAGGAACTAGACAACGAGGTTTTGAACGACGACGAAATCGCTGAGTGTGTCATTCGCTAGGAAAATGAGAAGGATAACGACGCAGATGCTGCTGAGATTGAAGTGGAAGATGAAGAAAATAAAATCAGCCACGCTGAAGGCAAAGCAGCTTTGCAGCTGCAGCTACCTACGTCGAACAGCAAAAAGAGGCAACTGCCGTCGATGTTGTTTTACTAAAGATAAACAAGAAAGACACTCACTTAATATAATTTTAACACGTTTAAATCCGAGAAATTTGTGTATAAACGTACCTGAGCTTGGAAAAGCTTAATTGCTATTCTTACGAAAATATTGACCTTTTTAATACCAGCATACGAGAGGAAGGAAACAAGTTCTCTGTTTAACAAAAATGATGATACTTTCATTACATTTGGATGTAATCCTAACCTAGGTTTGCTAAACAACACGTAACTTAAGGCATATCGGCATCCAGAAAACAGTTTTCGATTATTAACCTACGAATCACACACTTTTCAAGAGTTTTATCGTACTCTCGGTGTAGGAAATAAAGTATGAGACACTACTGAGTACATTGTTCATCATCCATGTTACTTGAGCACACGAAAATAACTTCGATAAATTTAATAAGCATACCTATATGTACATCTGCAAGGTATATACTTACATATACGTTAACAGGTGATACAGAGAAGCAATAATGGCATTTGCTTGAGCAAAATGGTCTTTGTCTTCTAAAACAGGCTTCTGCAGACATTAAAAAAACTCAAGAATAAAATTTTTCGCATAGTTGACACAAACAGGGGTTAACTCTTTATATGTCTATCTTTCGATATTGGAGTTTGGAGTGTGAACGGCGGTCACGTTCATTAAGAGAATTTATGCGTCACACCCCGTATTTGATAGGCGATAAGCGGTAATTGTAATATATTCAGCGAACTTTACGACGTGTTTTTATCTTGTAGGCAATATTTCGAGTACCGAGCTGACGGAAGCAGTAACAAATCAACCGCGCCCATCGGCAACAGTGCTGGCGTCAAGCACCTTCGCTAATTACTCGTCACCAGGGGGGTGTGCCGTCGGTGATATCTGATAACGGCCCGTCCCCTATACCGATAACTTCCACGTAGTATCGACGATCATTAACTGCGGAACGTAATTAAAAAGAAAATTGTGTCAAAGTATATACTTTTGTATGTATGTAATTCTTCCAGATAAAATTCGGTCACCGCACGCAATTTCAAACACAGGAATTCTCTATGCTCTTTAATAAATATTGATTTCTATAACATAAACATTTCATTTCTACTTCTTAAAAAGTAAGAAGATGTCAATAGGTAGAACTTAGAGAAATTAATATTCAAACATATGAGAGGACGCATAAAGAAGAAATCGGTAACCACATTGGAACTAATTCTCCAGAAGTAAACCAAATTACTAGTGTTTCGTTTACTTGTCCGATTTGTCGTCGGAAAGTTGTTAAAGTTGTCTCTTCTGTAAGCCAAATTCTGTGAGGAATTCTAGTGTTATATACTTATTGCAGAATTTCTATGAGATCTTATTAACTTTTTACAATACTATTATCAGTACACTGTACTGCACATTTTTATTTCATTTAGTTGGGAAGTACAAAGTATAATTATAAAAGCGACTATCGGAAAACGAATAGATGCGAACGTATTTCTGTTGGAGTTGATTACGCGGGCGGAAGGCGTTACGTTGCTCTTCTCCTTCTTGAAACGTAGTAGTATTACCCAATTATCGAAGGCTCGTTCGGCCATCATATGCGAGAGAGAGATCTGATATCAACCGGTAGCTTGCAATCCGAACTCAATTTGATTTCCAGAGTCTTACATCCCGTGGGAGTCTAATCTGGTCTAAGCTCGACCTGCAAGTGGCCACGATATGATGCGGCGAGTTAGCGGTGGCGACTGTAGTAGTAGCAGTAGCAGTGGGTAGTAGCAAAACTCAATATTCAGCCGACTGGAAACCTTATTAAGGCTGCCACTCAGACGTAACCGAACATGTCATATCGTATGCAGATGGGTAGGAGAGAAACGCTTTCGCAATTAAGGATGCTGCGGCTACTCTAATGTGTAAAGGCGTATACACAGAAAGCCGTTAGATGTCATTCAGTCGTGGACGACGATGACGACCGACGTAATCGATGATTTTAATTATGGCGCCGTACGTTGAGAGTAGTTTAACTGCCAAACGTCACGGAAAATAATTGACAGTCGTGTGCGTTTTCGTATTATACGAAGCGGATTAAACTTTCGTATTTGTTTTTGTTCCTTTTTGGAAAGAGTTTTTTCGGAGTAACTATGTAATTTATAATTCTTAGAGTAGTGGTATTTCAGTTCAGTGTTCTTATGAACTTCACCAGAATCTGTATGGATTGTTCTATAATAAATTGTCTTCGTCTTCTTCTTGGAGGCAGTCTTGTTGTTAATTTGAACACATCTTGTGCCTATGTAGTACGGTGAATTACTGGGCTTTCTCATACACAAAGTTCTACGATTATACGATTCTTCTATCTGTACCATTTTATCAAGTAATATGTTGCAGATGGTAGTAACTTCTTGTGTGAGTGTGTTTAAGTATGTACAGAATTGTAATATCGATACATTTGCCTTGCGATTCACTAAACGTTTGGTTCCTGGAATAGACGAAAAATTAGATCGAATTGTTCTCTAGCATGGTTGTCACAGTTTAAATTATGTTATCTAAGGATTGTGCATATAATGCACCGTCTAATGATAGCTCTATTTGAACAATAATTTTACTCAGTTTTATTTGAAGGCAAGCATAGTATTTAGAATGGATGCAGACTAAAATTGCATCCTAAGTAGAGATTAATTGGCCTACGAAGAATATAGTACATTGACATTTTAAGTCAATAGAGTGCAGATATTTTAAATTCTCTAAAATTTGCAAGAAAATCGACATGTTTAATTGGTTATACTGACTTTTTCTTCATCATTTACTTTCATAAGTCAGAAATTTAGATTTTATTTGAAAATGAACACTTACAACTTACTGAAAGTAACCATGAGACGTCTTTACAGTTTGTAAGAATTTTAGAGCGCGGTTAAGTAACATGTGTGGCGATTTTAACATTAATTTTAACGAAAACAGTGAAATTGTTCAATCTGTCATGAATATCTTTACATCTTTCGACATGATACCTTATATACACGAAAATACTCGGGTTAGGCTGACATCCAGTACTTTAATAGATAATATATTTGCAAGTAAGAGAGTAGGCAACGTTTTTTATGGCATTTTGTTTTAATATAGCATTTCCATTAAAGAAACATACAATGAAGTCACAAAATGAAAAGGATTGGTATGATGAAGACTTAAAATTGGTGAATGAACATGTCAGATAACTGTATGGCCTATATAAATCTAGTGGGGATGTCAACGTACTGGAAGCGTACAAAAGCAGAAAATTTCAGTACACCAGACTATTAGCTCAGAAGAAAGGAGATTACTTCGATAATCTAATCTCAACATCGCATAATAAAACAAGGACTGCCTGGAATGTTATAAAAAAATTAACTACCGCCACTGACTGTGAAAATAAGGACATCCTGATTAAACATTCTGGGAGTAATATATCAGATCCATGGGAAATTATGAGGCTTTTCACCGAGAAGGTGATTCATGTGGACAAGCCCTACCCAAAACAGACTACTGCATCGTCTGCGTCTTGTGATCATTGTCTTTTTCTTATGCCAACAAGCACACACGAAGTCAACGAAATAATCTGTGATATAACGAATACTACTACGAATACTCTATCACTAAAACGTAAGTTTTCAAATGAGATACCGTCTATTTTTAGAACTTTAGGATTTGTTTTTAGGGATGCCTAACGAAATTTGTAATTAAATAATATGTACCGATTATTGTATTGTTGTATTGTATTCTCTTGTTGAACGGATGAAAAAAAAAATTGTATAGGTCCGAGAAGGTTTGTTCGTAATATTCATAAATGAATTCGAACGAAAAGTTACGTTTTTAACGAAATTTATTTTGATTTCGTACACGAAACTTAAGATTAACAAATAAAAGAATAATGAACACTATCATGTGTGAAAACCATTTTTATTAGAAGAAAACAAGAAGGAAACAGCAAAATAACAATGCGAATTTTAAAACACTGACATTAATTTGACGAATTTTTATTGAATACATTTTTTTTTGATTGGTGCCTACTTGATCTAAATTGTAACAACTATTGTAATGTAGGTTAATTTCATTTCCTCTTTTCCTTTTTTTTTCTGAGTGGAATTTTAAATTATGATGTGACCCATTTTAAAATGGGTACTTTTCTGATTATCTCGGGAATATACACCTTTAAAGAAATCACGTGATAACTTTTTATTTCCAATTTTTTTTGAGATAATGTATTGAAAAAGTTTTGTTCAGTACTAAATTCTTTATTCAACCGCATAAAAATATATGGGATGTTCCATTTTAAAAATTACATTTTGTCAAATATCTGAAAAACGCGACGTTCAATTGTTTTTTTTGTTTTTATCGTCGTAACCGCCAGGAAAAATCCTACTAGTTTGCTAATTTGGACGACTTCGTAGCTCCAATAATAACGGAGTTACCAATGGTGCGGGTTTAAGTGTGAACACCTTGTATATATGAACTTTTGGTATTTCTTAAATTGAATCAAAATAACTTTACAAGAAACTGTGATGTGTACCAGAAACTGTAATAATCTAAGTGTCCTAACGCATAGAACGAAATTGTTTGAAATGAATGTTAGATACAAGGCAGTAATATTGTATAACAAGCGACCGGTAATATTAAAAAAGAACAAGCCAATAACTCACTTTAAGAAACACTTGCAAAAATTTCTGCTGGCACAGAGCTTTTATAGTATTGATGAATACTTGAAGTTTTAGGCCCTGTAGTTCGTTTGTTTTGTCGTGCATGTTTCTTTCTTTAGTATTGAAGTTTTAATTCATGTTTTAATTCTTGTAATTGTATTGACAATGTCTATATAGTGTAATCTATCACAGACAATAAAGTATTATTATTACTATTATTAAATACGTTTAATTTTACTACAAATAACTGTTTTAAATTGTTATATATTTATATATCTAGAGACATTTCATAATAGTACGAATTATTTTTAATAAATAAAAGTAGAATGTTATTGTTATAGCAAGGATTTGACTGTAGTAATACTAGAACGCTTGGCTATTCTTCCGGATCGACCACACTATAAAATTGACTTCTCCTTGTCATAATAGCTTCCATTTATTTTGAACTTTTTTGATTTTCCTACAAGTATTTCTGCTTCTCAGCATTAATGTATCCTGGTATTTTATCCACTTCCAGGCGTCCTTGTCAAGCCTGTCAACCCTTTCTTACTCACAGTATATTCTTGGGTTGTGACCTGTATCAGTCAATACGGCAGCTAACTAGTCAAATAAGTTGTCAAATGGCTTGTGAGTTATTCACTTATCCATTGGATTCTGAGCAAATAAGAAGAGAGGAAGTATCTCTGTACTCGTTGAAATGTTAATTCTAAATAGAAAGTCCGATAATCTTGGGCTAGACAGCCGAAAAGACAAAGTGTCAAGAAAACTCAATATTTATACTTCACGGTTATCTGAACTATCTGTGACTAATGTGTCTCATATTGAACAATACAAGAACTACGTAAAACCACTTTAAATAGCCATTACTTTGTTTTTGAAAGACGCAGAAGCTGCTGTTCTTGCTTCTGTCATGGAACAAATCCAGGATAGGTAGATTGAAGTAACCCAAATGGAAGATTGAATTATATCAAGTTATTCAGGTCTATTCTGCAACGTCGTTGTCAGATTAACTGCCAATAAAAATGGAGAAAGGTGGAACGATAGTGGGACAAAATGTAGAAGGGTATAAGAAAGCGAATCAGGAATACAGAAAATAGAAGGTTAAAAGGAAAGGCGAACTAAGTTTTGTAGTATAAACTTATTATCGCTTAACATTGTAACGCAAATTTATTAGGTATGCTGCAAAAAATTTAAAGTTAGCGAATTATCGGCCTTGATGTAACCATAAAAAAGCATATAAGAATACGGAAAAAATTGAATGTTTGAATTTTAACTTGGAAACAATGATTATAGTCAAAGAAATTATTCTTGCAGATAATCCAAAGGCTTCATAGGACCGACTCGATGCGAGTTCGTCAATTCGTTATGCCTTTCTTGAAAAATGATAAAAGCTGCAACCTGCAAAATTGGAGGAAGATCAATCTATGCTCCATAGAATAACCCAACAGAGGAGCAGCATTTTGTTTGTTGAGGAATTTGTCGCGCAGTGGTATTTAGAGGATCATTTTGTGGCGTATTTCAACATTCTTAGAGCCTATACAATTAAAATACCATCTGTTGATGATGATATCGACCCATATCTTATAGTAAAGTGTAACAAATCCAAAGAAGGTTGCTTTCTTTGGCAACAGAGCGAGAGAGCTTTTTTCAGATAGATCGCTTAGTATTTTGGAGCAATATGCAGAACCAGGCAGCAATACATGAAAATTGGCATACTCTACAAGAGGTCAGTCAATTCATCGCGACCATAATCATGTATTTAGACAAATTAGAAGACTTCAGTGAGCATGCAATGGGTTTATTTCATTATCAATCCATTCTTTAGATATATGTGTGCATTCTTTATATTTATGCATTACTGCTTCAATTTACAATATTTTACAACGCACATATCTTATACCCTCTAGCCAACTTATCATACTATATGCGATACGTATGTACTTCTCTTTGTCACCTCTAATTCAATATCAAATTCACATACATTTTCGGAATTTCGTGAAATCAATTTCGGTGAAATCCCCGGAGACTACACAGTAGATGCTATGGATAGGTGTTTCCGGTTTGTGTTTATGTAATGTTAGATTTACATATGACGGTGTGTGATGTATACATGCCATTTGAGAGAAGAACTCGCACCGTTCCGCTTCCATTCAATCCTCCCTTTCAATACACCTTCTTGATATTCGATACACTCCCTCCTATGTGCAGGCTTACTATGTAATTTTAATGCAAAACATTTTCGCCCAAGAAATAGAGACAAGCATTGAAAGAAACGGAGTAACGGTGGAAGAGGAAAAAAATACATTACGGAATTGACAAACAATAAAAAATTGGAATTGATATGGAACGATTTTAATATCTGACGTTTTAATCAAACTAACGGTGGAAATTTACGTTCAAGTTCCTCGCGCTAACTTATTTCCGGAAGATATCGAAACTGTTGGCGTGTAAATCCTGTGGGACCACAGGTCGATACCGGTTTCTGGTGCTAACAATTCTGCAGTTTTACTTCTAGCTGTCGTACTAAAGTGTAATAAAATTCAGCTTCTCCCCATTCTTTACACTCATCTTCATTCCTTGCCTCGGCCCTTGCGGTCTCCGCTGTAACTCTGCGACGCTAGACGATTACTTAGTATTTCTTCTATCTATGTAAGATCTAACTTTAACGGCAAAAGTTAGATTTCCGTGTAGATTGTTTTAAAATGTGTTATAAAATGCTTCAATTTGATCTTTGACAAAAGAAACGAATTAAGTGTGTGATTGTTGAAATATCTAGTTTTTGTCTGTATAGTTATATTAATATGTTCCTAAATGGTTGTGTTTTGAACTATCATATGAATAACTAATAGTGATTATTAACAGTGATGCGACTACATCTGTTACTACTTTACGTCTGCGTTAAAATACACTGATAGAGCTCATACCTTTTTCTGTACTGTTAACACTCTTTTGTACTGAATTTAGCGAAGCTGAAGTATTACACGGTTTTCGTCAATAATGGAAAACAAAGAATTTCGAGGCTGCTGGGAATAATAGGAAGAATTACAAGAAGCTGCATGAGATTTGCAATTTCTGTGAACTTATAAATTTAAGTAGGTTCTAATGTTACATTGGTCCCTTCTCTTTCTATTACTATTTTACTGTTGTCCTCGTTCATTGTTCTGTTGTGTATTGTGTCTAACAAGGACAGAGGTGTACTTCCAAATTGAAGCAGCTTTCATCTGCATTATATAAAGAGCGGGCCACTTAAAATGATGCACTAGAATTACGGCCAAGTTAAATAAAAATTTTATTATCCAACCAAGTAGACCTATAAAGGTCGATGAGGAGCACATTTTAATGACAATCTAAATTTTATAACAATCATGATGACGTGACGCCGAAATCAATTTGCATTTTATTAAATAGCACATTTATGCTTTCTGTCACCATATTGTAAAAAGATGGTATTTCTAACGTATCACAATCACTTATGAAATATTTTATCCAACTGCGTTTGCAATTACAAAGAATGAAATTTGGTTAAGTATTTAAATTTCGCGGTATCGAAGTTTCAAGCCTCGTTTACCGATATTTTACTTAACGCATGTTAATGTGTATGACATTTATCAGATTTGACTTAAATCACTATTCTGCCATTTAGGTACTTATCTTGAAGTGTAACTTGCTTAAAATATGAAGTGTAAACTATAAAATCTACAAAAGCTACAAAACAAATATTTAATTTTGAACGTTTGTCAAGTGCCAAGTGACATTTAATGACATACAGTAGGTAGTGGGCAAAAGTATGGAAACACTTAAATATCTCAAGCAGTTTTGAAGATATTTCTACGAAATTGGGCATCTGCACATTATCCATTATTCTGCATAAAATGAAGATATCAGAATTATAATACAACAACCGAAAGTTGCACTCAACTTTCAACTTTTAAATGTAACACCCTGTATATTGTTTCAAAATAGTTGGACCTGATTTGTAAATATTTGTTACCTTTTAAACAAGTGTGATATTTCTCAATATTTATGATAACAAATAACCGCAGCTGGTAATGTACTAGCTTCGTCAGATTGTATTTGTACACTCAACGATATCTCTGTAGATTAGCGCTGTCTTATGATCAAGTAAAAGAACTTTTTCTTTTAAAAATAATACCTAATTAATTAGGAATCGATATACCCTTAAATGAGTTGTGTATTTAAGAGGCCCTGGAGTTCGAGTAATATTCTCAACGGAGCTATCACAAGGAGCGAGGCTTCAAGGCTCCAGCAGCGCCGCAGCCGCTCATTACAGCCGGTCGCGGATCCTGTTTCAATTAGAATGATCGAGAGCTCCAGAGTCTCGTTACTGCCCTCTACACTTCATCACCAATGATGATGGATGAGCCGAAGAACCGTTCAGTAAAGGAATTACAATATCGCTAAAAGTTTATTGAAATATAACGTCATAATCTGTTATTGAATTTGTGCTTCGCGTAGGTGCTATTGTCGAAACAATACTTCTTTTGTTTGCTCGCAGCAAGATAGTTGGTTTAGATGTATTACAAACATACATTATCGTTTGCTAGATTATAACCATATAGTCTAAGTGAAAATAGTTTATCACTGATTACTGCGAGCCTCCCTATCGATTGGTGCGGGAAGAATCAATACAAACCCATCTATACTCTTTGTTACAAACCCTGATATGCAGTTTTCTTTGAAACTGGCTGACCATTGTTGTGATGTGATCTACTTCATAGGTATTATTATAAACTGAAATGTCAACAGGTGTTTAGGGTAAGAACTACTTCTGAAATTTTATTTATAGAAAGCTCAGTACGGCTAATTGTCCAAAAAAAACAGCAGAGGAAAACATTCAATATCGGTGTGAATTATTTAAAGTTTAGACGAAAACTGTTTATAATGCATAACTCGCAAACTTATTTCTAATATTCACCAATGCGTATTGCTTCTATTTGTCAAGTAGAACTCATATAAAACAAATATAAAATTACAATCATATCGAGCTAGTGTTCTTGTCGGACATCCGTTATTGGGTCTTCGTGTTTATTAACCAGAAGCAATAGGTGACATAAATTTAAACCTACACATTGGATCTATGGCCGCCTCTGTCCGATTTGAAATTCGGGAAATAGGAAATCGACCATTGTTTATGCGACCGAGAGACTACCCGCACACACGAAATATTGTATACGTTCATAGGTATTCGCGAACAATTAATCACGGATGCGTTCCGTGACATTTTTATGATGGAACGAAACTGTGTATAATCGGTTGTACGTAGCGTTAAAGGGGTCAGTTCGTAGTTTATAGTCGGCCTCAAAGGGCCCACCCATCACACTCAATTAATAGCAACGATAATCTTATTTAACGAGGCCCAATTGCATCAATGCGCTGTCATTTGACTAATGACTGTTCAATAGCGACATATGCAAAGCTTTGGAGTAATTAACTGCACCGACGGACTAATAACATAAATATACGCGCGGGCGGTTACGCACACAAGTTTAAATTAATATACCGTAGCTATTTGCATGCACGCCAGAAATCCATATAAACGCAATTTCTCGCTTTGGAGATCTTGATGTAATAATAGAAAATTAGTGGATCAGTTGCTTGAACATAAAACTGTTACGAAACTTGTTTATTTTGGTAGCATAAGATTATCGAAAACTTTGAGTTTTTAACTCAAAGGATTTTTCTGTGAAAATATTTTTTAAAGTATACTTCTTGGACGTATACCGTCCCAACTTTTCCAAAATATATTGCTAGCTGGTAGATATTTTTGTATGCCATTTGAAATTCTGAAACTTTTCGTTTTTTTTTTTTAATTGAAATATGTACAATTTTCTCTCGAATTCTTTGTCATTTGACCTCTTTTTTTGCTTTTATATTAATCAGCAGTAATTGCTACTTGACGCCCCAGCATTTATGTGTGGTGCTTATCAAATTGGCGACCGAAATTCCAGCTTTTTCTCCATTAGTTAGTCGGTGGCCCTATTTGATGTAAGACTGTCTCCAAACGGTGGCGCTATTGTTTCCAAGAAAACCACAAATTGTTTTCAGGCTGTTCTAGACTTGCTTTTCGTGAGTAGTTGCAAGTTTTGGAAAGCTTTGGAATATTGGAATATCACGAAGGCACTAAGTTATGTTGAAGCTCCATACAATTTAACATTATGTTGTTCTGCTTCGCTTAGCCCAACGGTATGGATTGTGTTTGTTCGACTGCGCCATAACAAAGCTAAGAACAATAATGCTTAGCGCAACCGTCAGAATCAAAAACTTAAAATCCTGTAGTATTAACAAAAAATGTTTTTGACGCTTTCTTTGATTGCTTACTTTTAGATTTTCTCAGGCAAATTCCACTATCAGTGAGAGAGAGAAGCTTGAAGCCCTGCTTTATAATTAGCAAAGCAAAACCTACAGTAAGTGAGTCTCGATAAGCAATAAAATTTGGGAATCCCCTGCAAAGGAACTTAGGTAGACACCGGAGCAGACCAAATGGTAGATTTTACTAGCGGATATTTCTGTTCCTAGCGCGGCTCTTACTTGGGTTAACTATACGAAAATGGTAATCACGAATATGAATGGGTTCCCTATTTATACTGAATCGTAAGTCTTGCACGTTTTTAGTTTTCTTAGCCGTCAAATAAAAAAAAGTGTAAGAAATAAGAAATAAAAGTCGAAAAAAGTAGTAAACACATACATATGTATATGAAAGTGGCTATAATATATGTTTACGATCAGAACTAATTTTTGTTCCTTATATTGATAAATCTACCATAAGTAATAGCAGAACGAGTCTGCATTGTGTTTACAACTTCTTCGCCCCATACAAATTGCAAAATATATTGTACTGTGCATGAATGGTGACTTATAAACTGTATAAGTAAAATACTAGCTCCTTTCTTCTCATTTAGTTCCGCCTTTACTCATTAAAGTATGTACAGGGTGGGCAAATAATCGAGGTAAGCGGCTGTATCTCAGAAACTAATGAACGTAGAGAGTTACGGTAAAACATTTAATAGGTACAGTGGGCAATGGAAAATGCTGGAAATTATTTTCAAGTTTCCAAGACGGCCCCCAGTGGGCGTTTCCACCATCTTGAATTACATAAAGTTACGTTTCTCGCGATTTTCTCCAATGAATATAACAAAAACGTATTTGCGTCTTAATGTTAACTTAAAGTCAAACATTTATTGTAAAAACAATTTTTCTCTAACTTGGAGAACTATGTTTCTGCAATTAGATGGTTGTCCGGCACATTATTCAATTAATGTCCGAAACCATATTAACGGGACCTTTCGAGACCGCTGGATAGGAAAAGGAAGCCTATTTCCTTGGGCGGCAAGATCTCCCGTCTTGACATGTCTTGATTTTTACTTGTGGGGACGCTTAAAAGACATTGTTTTTCAAACTACACCAACAACACGAATGGATATGGAAAACAGAATTCGAAACTCAATTCGTCAAATATCAGCGGCAGAAATCGAGGCTGCGGTTCTGTGGACTCAAGAGACTGGAAAAATGTGTGGAATATGACGGAAGGCAATTTGAACACAGAAGGCATTAATCTTTTTTCAAAATCGGTCCTTTTCAGGACCACAACTTTATTTAAATGGAAAATCGTTTACAAATACGAAAACGTATGACTTAAAATCACAGCACTAAATAAACTGACATTTCTTGTGAATATTTTAGAGAGGAGTTTGTCTTTTATTTCCAGGGCCTACTACTCACCTTCTTATCGAAAGCAAGCGATGCATTTTTAAATGGGGATATATGAATTTTCCTGGTTTAGTATTTTTTAAATAATGTGAGTTAGGAAGGAGATATTAAGATGCGGCTTTCGCAGGCTTATTGGCTGGTCATTTGTCTATTCTCTAGTCTAAAAAAAGTCATATCACATTTAATTTTTTTGAGAAAATCCAATATCTTTGTTATAATATCGAATAACGCCCTCTATCGGCGGCCGTGTAGGTCACAACTGTCATGATTACGAGAAACCTAAAAGCCCCAGGAATGCTCTTTTCAATGATACCAAATTTATCCAAATCCATTAAGCCGTTTCGATGTTACAGGCAATTATTTAAAACAACATTCAAATATCCTCCACCACTTTATTTCGAAAGATAGAGAAAATTTGTTTTTACGAAAAATGTTTGACTTTAAGTAACATTAAAACGCAAATACTGTTTTGTTATATTTATTGGAAAAAATCGCGAGAAACGTAACTTTATGTAATTCAAGATGGTGAAGACGCACACTGGCGGCCATCTTGGAAACTTGAAAATAATTTCCAGCATTTTCCCTTGCCCACTTTACCTATAAAATGTTTTGCTGTAACTCTCTACGATCATTAGTTTCTGAGATACAGTCGCTTACCTCGCTTATTTGCCCACCCACACCAGAGGCATAACCAAACTTCTTCAATAATAAATTAATTCGGGAACATCAAAAACTGGTTGGATAATAGACTCAGGAAAGGCCATTTTTTATTGTCAGCAAAAAGCAAATTTCAGATAGGGGAAAAACTTGGTCTGTCTTAATCTACTTTAAGAGGAAGAATGGAAACATAAACTACCTCCCAACACTTAAATAGATTTTGTTATACCTTTACCAATCAATGCAAACTCTTCAATATACCTTCAAAATCTTGAAGGCATTTTCTTAGGATGGCTTATAATTTTGATCAGAATAACAGCTACAAACTGTCAGCAATAATTGATTGAGAGATTTTATGAACATGACTAACAATGAGCTTTGATAAACCGCAAGTAGATTGCTGATATAAAAACTGACCTATTGTTATGTCAAAAATAAAATCAAGTAAAAACCAGTAAAATATATACAAATATACTAAACACTCTACACTACTTGAGTTTGAATTCGTAATGTCTTTCCCATGGGCTGTTAAGCACTTTTACACTTTAAATGTTTTTAAAACTGTTATATCTTCTTCAGGAAAAAACCTTTTTACTTTTTCTTCTCTTTTCTTTTCGTCTCCTTTTGTCCTTCTATCTTTTTATTGTGTTTTCTTCTTTTAAAACTTTTGACTTTCTATATTATTAATGTCTTTTCTTCTTTTTAAAAAGAACTTTTCTCCTTCACCCGACTTTTCTATTTTTTTCCAATCAATTTTCAAAAACGTCCCCTTTTTCTTTTGTTTTTCTTGACCTCCTTTTTTCTTACAGAGTTTTTCTAAATAGCAGTAGTATGTGTGTACGTGTAATTTTGACAATTCAATCTATTCTAAATTTCCAGTGCTTAATATATTACTCTAACTAAATAAATTTGATTTACATCAGTCCAAAGAAGTCTGGTTTCTCAGTAGTACTAAATAAACACGTTTTAAAATACTAAGCTTCAAATAATAGATACTTGTTTGTGCAATGAGTGCCAGTAGGCAATTAGTTCTACCAAACTTCAAATGAAGGCAAAAGTTTTGTATAATGCTCCATTATCAGTCATTAAACTGCTCAGTTGGTTTAAACATTTTAAGGAGAACTCTGTCAATTCAAGGCGAGGTGGTTCTTCCATTAAGCGACAATTACTTGTCGTAATGCTGTGGTTGATATCTGTCGACAGAATCATATTGCTTTTGTTTCATAGCCTGTGTACTCTGTGTGCTCTCATTCTCACTGAAAGCAAATTAGATTCTGAAGAAAATCATTCTAGAAAAAACTGCAAAGCTATTTTAGCAAAAGATATGTGCTAACTGTGAAATACGTCAATCTTCGGCAACCCTATAGCATCAATTTGATGGTAAATTTAGAGAGATATCTATCCTACGAGCGTCCAAGACGTGCAAAACGCTAGACATTTTCAAAAATTTAGTACACAAAAGGTAATTTGAAGACGAAACTGAGAAGAATATCAAAAAATCTTCACCAAGTAAGAGCAAAGCTGAATCCAACAAGCAAAAAACCCTACCACAGAAGAAGAGAGGGGAAGATTGGATCTAGTGTGTTTCGTGCAGACAATGATAGCACAAGAAGAGCGCGCTCACACAGGACATAATCACTACAAATGTGACGTTTGTAAGTGATGCGCACTCTTGTTCTCAGTGGTTGTGTTGAAGTATTCATTCTTGCAGCTGCTTTTTTTTCAATTTATCCTAAAATGCTGCTCATAAGCTAACGCAAAATTGAACACCATTGCTACATTTTATTGTAAACCTGTTTCAAATCCACGTCGTCACTATGCAGTACTTTTGCGTGTTAGCAACATTTTGGATGTGTACAGTATTCACAGGCAGTAAAGTCTGGCATTATGGTTAGCAGGTAATTTTAGAGAACAAAGAGGATTATAAACTACTATGTAATAAAAGGAAAGCCCATACTAAAGCATTTCTTCTCGAACCCAGCACAGATTAATCGTGTAGAGGCTTCAGAGCAGAGGTGCAGATATAAACAAATAAATATTGCCAGTAATTTTAAAGTGAAAGTGAAAGCTACCCCTCCTCATGATACAAGAAGTTTTCTTATGGTTTGCTTCTTCTTATCAAAATATGAACTACTTTAATTATACTCAATATTTAGTGTCACCACCACAGCATATTCCAATGTGTTCGGTGCCAAATTATATACATTAAATGAAATATCTCTTAAACTTAAAATTATGATTAGATCAGATTTTGATTGATGGATCTCGTACGCTTAATTAAGTTCTACACACCACGCGGAAACTGCTGTCACAACGTTTATAAAGCTGCCACCAGCTACGCTACATTTTAACTATCAAGGTAGGTACAAAGTCTAAACCAACCGAATTACGTTACCTTAAACCTGTCGCCTTATCCTCTAATTCCAGAACGTGATTATAGTGAACTTAATAAACTGATTAGCATGCACACGTTTGAAGCTTGAAGAGATGGCATACAGCTTAACCGTCTTGAGAACAACTTAATCAAGCGAATTATGGGAAATCTTAGCACAATATCAGGTATAGTACTACTATAGCTGGTTGTGCCTAATTAATATGCTCGCTGAGAAGAGACGACGGGGCTGAGGTGGGAGCCTTAATTCAGTTATGAAATATTAAACCAGTCAGTGCGGAATTAGCGGGTTGTCATATCGGAAATAATGCATATTCTGTCCACACACACGCACGCCCATGGCTGTAAAGCCGTTCCTGTACGATTAATAACCTTATGAATGTATTTATTCGGTCGGTCTCTCTCAATTATGCGGCTTTCATTAAGTGTATTCCTTTGTTTTATGGAAATGCGCACCACTAGAAGCTACTAGATATGGGGTACCTATCCCTTCTCGAATTGACCGCGGATAATATGAGGGGTTGCGACATCAACAGCGGATGTCGCTTAAAATGCAAAGCGTAGGTTTCGCTTACGCGTTTTTTGTTAAATATTCACTCAAGTTGGCGACAGAGGAAAAAACAATTTTAATTTTGAATACAACCCGAGTCCGTCGTAAAAATATTCATTATTTAAAGTGGTGTTAGTAAACGGTAAAGGAGGTGAACGCAATATTACGCGTAGGTGAGTATAATTATAATTTATTATTAAAATATGTATGTAATTATAAACCACCTGGTATCTGGCAAAGACTTGCGCGTGTTGTACTACCTAGTTGCCACCATATATCAAAGTTAAATATATAATTGATGACTTTATTTGAGTTTCTGGATGTATGATTTTCCACAAAAACGTTATTAATAAAATCTTTATCACATGGTACAATTCTTGGCAGTTTTATGCGATGAAAGACAGCGACACACAATACACATCAGCAACTATAAGAGCAAAAAATAAAAGTAGGTAATAACAGAAACCTTTTGCTAAGAGCACTACGATGTATGAAAATGACAAATTAGGTACTAGAACGCCATAGTCAATCGCCGCTGGAGTATTAAAAGTTAGATGTCCGTTAGGTAATTGTTTTGTTAATGAATCGATGTCCAAGACCGTGATCCGCGATCCGTGATTATGCATTACCATAAGAACCGACCGTTTTAATTCAGATCTTTCTTTTTGCTGACAATTGCGAGACAATTTTGCTGCATTGGAATATGCAATATTGTTTGTGAGGACAATAGTCTGCTTATCAGGTCCTTCATACTCCATCATTATCAAAATAACATCATTTTCGCCTAGATTCTGGCCCAAGTTCCAGAAATGCCGTTTTGCTAAATATACTTACATATATTTTTTAAAATATGGACACAGACAGCAAATGTTTCATTAACTTTACATTAATTTTGACCTATTAGAAAAAATCCAAGAAAATTTTATTCGTTGAAGAAAACGTCGCAGATAAGATGAATAGATAGAGCAATTGTTGGCTCAGATATAACATAATTTCCTCAAGTCTTTCACCAACCTCCAGTAAAGTGATCAGTAAAACTTCTATCTCTGTGTTACGTTAGTCACCCAATAAAAGATGTAGGTATCCCATTTCCTGTATTAATATTAACTTCTTGTTAGTCCAAGAGCTAGAAACACACGCTACCAATGACTGGATCAAACGCCATGCCATAATGAAGGTATAAGCAAATGACAGATTTTTTGCAAGAACTTCGTTCTATTTTTAGAATCAATAGTCAACAGTGTAGGAATGCTTTTATGTGCAAGAAGTATAAGAACTGCTCCTTCAATTTTGCATAGCATCCTGCATAGCTGGAATGTATGAGTTATCAATGTTTAATTACAGCACCAAGAACAATGGCCCTCCAATTGATAATATTGCAATAAATATGACACAGACAGACCTCTTGTATTGCCAAAATTAGAAGGGCACTACCAAGCAATGATAGGAGTCTTTTAGAACATTGACTACCTTTTTTTCTTGCCACACCTATGACCAACTACGGCTTGAAGGGCCTTCATCCATATATCATGCACTTAGGCATACACGATTGGCCTTGGAGGAGTGAAGAGGGACTATGGAATACATTTTTGAAAAGCTGGAACAATAAATAACAGTGGTTTGGATTTGAAGAAACCAAACTGCAAACTAAAATGCAAGATTCATCTCAATGGTTTCATAAATATCAGTTATAACGGTTATTTTGGGTGCACACATAAAGACGATCGAGTCCTGAAAGCCGAACACAACACGACTTTAGGGGATAGAAAGCAAGCGTGAAACAGCAAAAGAAGACGATGAAAGTTAAGTACTCTATTTCCATTTAAAACAGAATATCTTTGAAGGCAATATTAGTTTACTTCGGAAAGTCGTAGAAATAAGAGCAGAATTGTTTACTGAGTGGATACCATTTTCCCAAAATTCAAAGTAGGTCAAGTGAACTGCTGCATGAAAACTTCTTTAACTTATTTGTAATGGAATTTTACTAGTACGTTGGCTGAAGACTTTACCTGTTGCAATTTCAATTGTAAGTGCGATTAGAACTCAGTATTACGAAAAAGAAAACAATTTTCCAATATTGTTTGGTAACGATAATTCATAATTCAATAAAAAGTGTTAGATATTAAAATTTCAAATCATTTTTTTCTTTGTGCAGGTGAAGAGATACGACTTCCATTGCAATTCTATATGAACTGTCCTTTAATGGCTTCTTGTATTATTTCTTATGACATTGTAACAAAAAGTTACAGCGTTCGTACCTACCGAAGTAAGAAATCCTTCGGTGTACCATAACCATATGTAATTCTAAATTAATCTTCTTAGCTTTAGGGTTATACGTCATTACGTTTCAATGGGAAAAAAGCTGTTGCTCTTTTAGATAAATTCATTTGGTATTACATAGCCTATTACATTTAATGTATACAGTATTACATAAACTATATTTCCGAAATTGGGTTTTGCTTTGAATGAGACCCCCGCGTGGGCAGTAGCGGCACCGAGTAGGAAAATGAACTATATTCGCCTATATCCATCGTAATAACCTTACATAAGTTTTAATATTTGATGTGGAGACGTCACGGCATCCTAAGAACGACGTAGTAACTTCTTGTCCGTCGATTCGTATATCCGAGCGCAATTGGTAGTTAAGTTATGAGATATAGGAGTTGAATTATAGAAAGTGACCAGTATCCAATTTAAGTTTAGTGTGAAAGAGACGGGGACCTGAAACGGTAACGGCCCCGCTGGGACACGGGGCTTCATCCAATGATTCACAGACCGTCGACCGGGCAGCAGCTATCATATCGCAGTTGGGGCGCGTTCTACTAACGAACGATGAATTGATAATGAATGTTAATTTCGAACATAACTGACATAAGTGCGATCGACTTCATTTGGGAAACTGGATCGTCCGGGGTTAATTCAAATGGTGGTTTTGATTTTCGGTTGATATTGCAGAGGAATATGCGATCGCCAAACGTCAATATTCAAGTCTATTTCGTATTGCTTTATCTAACACATAGGTACGCTCGGTACGACTTAGTCTTCAAACGATTTTAATAAGGTAACTCATTGAAATCGTTCGAAGGTTAAGTCGTACCGAGTGTACGTATATTGTTAATATCTAACAGATTTTGTTTCTGCTTAGAAGATATCCTGCTCACATCTGTTCCTCTAGGTTTCTACAGTTTTGTGTTCTACTGGCTGTATAGCTGGTTAGCAATCTAATAATTAATTACGGATTATAAACTGACTAAGTGCTTTTTTCCTTTGACTTATGGAGATTTTAATGAACATATTCTCTGAAAAATATTAAATGTTTCACGCAAATTATGAGCAGAATATAAAAGCACGTAACTGTACATAAAGGAACATTTTTGACATATCAAACTTTAAATAGAGGTATTTCTTCCTCTTAGGTAAGCTGTTCCCTTCTCGAATGAGAAACCAGTAATAATCTCCCATTATGACGAGATCTCAGCTATCTTGATATCGTTTTGCCATTTCTGTAATAAATTAACTCTGAGCCACATTTGGCAGTCTAAATTTTTATAACTTTCCAGCAAATTAGGTACGATATCTTGGCAGTTTTCACTCTCTTGATTTCACAGAAAATATTTGCAAGCATTTTTATAAGAATTCAATGCTGCCAGTTCTAAATCATGGTACGCTCAAATTTTTTATCTTTAAAACGCTTTCTGATTTGTGTCCCTACAAATATTCTTTCGTGAACTTTTGCACCAGACAGCTTTGCTTGACATCGTATTCTGTAGTTGCCAGCGCCGTTACGGAATAGCCACGAACCTGCTCGAGCTTTTTACAATACTATTTTCATTTTAAATATTACGGTAATCTTAGTGAAGACATAAGAATATATATTAATTAAATTAATATTTTTGCAAATGTAAGGTGGTACCCTAAAGATGCAAAATACTAGAATGTTGTTAAGTTAGTTATAAAATCGTGTTGGCTAGTGTTATTATTCTATAATAATCTGCAATTTTTATTTTCAGATAATATTCCTTATGGCTAACCGCGGTGGAGGTATGGTAGGTTTCTTCAAAACATATATATGTTCTTGCTGCTCCTTGAGACGGATAGATTACGGCAAGGAGGATGCGTTATTAGCAAATGCATTTGAGAATAATGACCTGAGGCTGAAGCAAAAAATTAACCTAAAACCTTTCATTAAACATTTTTCTTGTAAAATATATATTGGAGGCTACAATATCAATGTTTCTAACTAACGCTTTTGATTTATTTATATGATTGAAAATAATTAAATAAAAGAAATTCAGTCCTACGATATACATCCAGTATTGTCTTATATATCTCGTAAAATGGCTTTTTTTAGGGTGAGTTAAATCTGCGTGGCCAGTAGAGGATGAATGTTTATATACGATAGTGGTAACTTTTCTGCTGTAAGTTTGATGCAGAATATTAAAAAAACCACAAAAACAGTTGATAAATCAAAATTAGTTAGTTAGTAGAGTTACTGACGTATTTCCAAGTCTAAATAAAATAATCTAAAGGATAAGTTTGGCATCCAAGGTAAACTCAAAATTTTTGCTATTACTTCAATTTCCTTTTATCAATTGTTTGTCTATTATTTTAAAGGTCTTGATTCAAACTTTAACGTCAGTCAACATGAGAATTTGTCTTCATTCTCCACCAGCGGCGCAACTTTCAAAAAGTCTAAAAGTCCTGAATGTCCTCCTACTTTTCCGTTTCTCTTCATTTTACTTCAAAAATGGCTTGTTTTTATGGTAACAGCACTAGATGTTGCTATTGATTCTCAAAATTAATTAGTCACAATAGATAAAACGATGAATCAGAACGCATGGCGAAATGCAGAAGAAGTCACAATTATTAAGCGTCTAGTTTGAACTTTTTTAACAGTGTTTCCCAATTTTTTTTTTGTAATAATTAGTAATTTTGACCATCCACTGACACCGCCTACGTGTATTTAGATATTGAATGTATAATATATAATATGTTTTGAAGAGCCAATGCAAAGATTCATTACATAAATGAAAAGTAGAGTAAGGAGGGCGAAGACATACATATTTCGAACCAGATTTACTATATGTTTCTTACCAACCATTTCTTATTCTTAGACGTAGTATGTATATATTTCGTTTTAAAAATCATATTCGACGTCCTATTATATTATTCTGTAATAGTACTTCATGCCTCTTTTTCTGTCTGCTTCTATTTTCTGAACTTCTGTTACCTTTCTGTTCGTAGCCAGCTAGTTCTTTGCTCCTTAGTTGATCCTTATAATCATTGTTAATGCTGATTTGCCAGATTTCTCAATGGAATTTCTACTAATAAACTTTTCCTCAAAACTTTCGTCACATATTTTACATTTTTCTCTGAAGCCTATTTCGTCATTATTATTTTGTTCATATGCACATACTGGAGTTGCTCTAAATGTATGCTTTGCTAATGAATAAATAGTTCTTTTAAAGGCAGAACTTATGACCTTTAGTGTGTGGTGGGTGTTTAGTTGAACCGACTAACTCTATTGCTTGTTTGACCATCACCGAAATTATCGTGATGTAGCCTTTTATAATGCCGCGCTGTTAAACACTTTGCTCCCAACAGTGAATGGTAAGTCGATCGGATTCTAATTCTCCGAGAAAAATGTCACCGTTCTTCTGAAAGAATTAAAATCCGGTTCCTATCACTCCGCACACCGATAGTCAGTCGCCTATTGACTGCGGCTAGTGACCCGTTTCTCTTAAATAACACTGGTTGTTGGTTTACATACATTGCCACCACCATTCTCTCGTTATTGCTTCTAGAACAAAGTTAGACAAATAAAATTAAATATGGGTTCTCTTACTTTTTAGCTTTAAAAAGACTACAGAAGAAGAAGTGGACTAGGTGTTGAAAATCATCTAACCTACTTATTTGTGATTTTCTTATTTCTAAGAGAATGTTCTATTAAACTGTAGGTGTGCTTAAAATATCATAAGGGCTGAATGTAATCCCAAACTTCATACTTGTTCATACATTGTTTGCATTATTACGTAAATACTTGTGTTGAAGAAGGATGGTTCGGTGTTCCAGTACCTGTATTCATAGAAAAAAATCTTACGGCGTGAATCTCCGTTGACTTGCCGTAGATAATTAACGAATGTTATTACTATGCAATTACAAAGTACCTGTGTAAAGGTACATTTACAACCAATTCAAAATTCGATAATTAACAGTTAAAATAAAACGTTTTAAAATTTATTGCAAACTCGCACTTCGTTGCTTGGTCTCGCTAAGCATGGAATTGGAAATCACATAATTGGCTGCTGTGATTGGTTAATACCCTTAGACAGATATTTACGTTCTGTCAAGATAGATTGTCAAATTAACATTTGAACAGTAATTCACATATATGTATTCTGTCGATATTTTTCGTTTACAATACACCTGTAATAAATAAGTTGGCACAACAGGTTATTACTAATAGAAAATATACATTAATACAGTTAATACTTTCATGCATGAATTAAGTTGCAAAGTGTTTGTTTAGCACTTCAAGACGTAGTTGTAAATGCAAGTTTACAATTTCATACATACTCACAAGCTTAATTCGTAGTTTCGAATTGGTTGTAAATGTACTTTAACAGTCTCAGTGTCTCAAGTCCAAATTGGACAACGTTTTAAGTTGATTTCTTATTTTCTAATGAAAAGTTAGAACGATCATATTTTCTTGATAGTTAGCTAATGTTACATTTTCCTAATTTTTTAGCCGATTGCACATAATTTTGCAAATTCTTCTTTCTCTTTTTTATTTTTTATCTTAATTTGTTTCTGTCTCACTTCCATACAGCAGATATTACGGTCTCACTTGACAAAAGTTTGTTTGTACCATTACCAACAGTATATGTGCCCATTTGGTTGAGGTTCAACCAAATTTAAATTTTCTCGCAGCGTAAAAGAACGAGAAACTACAAAAATGTCGGAAAATTTCGCCTGGAGAAAAATCTAAAAGTTCAAATATCTATTCTAAATGCTAAAAATGTGTATTGTAGACTGTGCACGACAATGATAATGACCAACAAGCACTTTTATAAGGACTAATATATGTACTTTAATAACAAGACTTCCTCGTACACCATCGCGAAATTAACACATGCTAATTGCACATACGGCTGTACATTTATCAAATGGATTCTGTGATATACTTTACGCTCTATGCGTGGCAGTATTCAAAACAAACAGTTCTCCTTGTTAAATTCATAATGGCCACGATGATTTGAGCACGATCGTTCTTCGGTCGAAATAATTGTATTGTGCTCGACCAGTGGCTGACTAATGTTTGCTCAGTGTTTATTTATAAAGTCTTCTGCTTGGTTTCATTTTAATCTTTCCACCGGAGCACAAACAAACCTAAACAAACACTTGTTCGATAATAATTCGACTTCGGAATGAGTATAATTATTTGTCAAAGATTAGTCGGGTATCCCGCCGAGTGAATAATGCTCTTATTTATTTGTCACTGCACCCCCTTTCCGAAATAGTAAATGGCACCCTTCGGTATTGCGACGAAATAATACACAGCGTACGTAATATACAATACTGGATGTGTATGTATTAGAAGGAGTGATGCGTTAATATTAATTGTATTGTATTTTATGCTAAATAACTAATTATTTCAGTACACGCCCGAGACGGTTTCGCGGAGCTCCCACAAGCCCAGATCACTTAAAATAGTAAATGGTGTTTTACTTTGTCTAACGTCCGCGTTCCTCCCTTGAGTTTTTCGCGCTCCGTGAGTTATATTCTAATGTCAACATACTTTCGTATTTGCATGTTTAAATTGACCATCGCTATTTCATATTCCGTTTCTCTACATTTATCGAATATTACTCTAGGTAAAATAGCTTTAGAATTTCAGTCCTTAGTTAGATACTTAGGTTTGATTCGTTATTTTTCGGTAAAATATTTCTGGAATAATCTTTAGCATTTTCTCTAAAGTTTCTGCCTAATTTCATTTTGCCTTTGAATAGTATATAGGCTCATACTAGAGAACCGAGTATCCATTTATATATATATATCTGTGATTGCGCGGATCATCCATTTCTAGGAGTGCTTTTAGTAAAATTCTTTGAAGATCTTTTAATTCATTTAACTAATTATACAACTTTAGGCAGGATTAATAATAATTCGTGGCCATACTTTGCAAACGTATAAATCAAATGTGAAAAAACTCAAAATCCAGACAACCCCATCTAGTTTCTAGTACATTTTTGTGGAATGAGTACAATAGGAAATAAGAATAAGTGAGCACAGTTAAGTAACTGTAGTAACCATAAATTGATTTCACTAGCAATGCTGTCTTATCAATATCGTTTCTGTCAAGCCTTCAATATTTGCCTCTCTACTTCTTTTTTATATACATCGTCATTTTCTTGTCGTTTATCTCTAAAATATATTTATTTTTAGCGCGACACTTAACCATGTTTGGTAGCCGAATGCACCTGCTTTTTTGTTTTTGTCATCTCTGAGAATTTACTGGAAGAACATTTCTTTCTACTTAGCATATTCAACTTTAGTCATTCGTTTGTTGAGCATCTTCCACAGCTATCACACTTTCGACCAACTGCAAACTAAAGGTATTGTTGACCAGCATTTATTCAATGCATTTAGGGTTATATTTATAGTTTGTGCTTGAGGTTGTGTCGATGCTTGAGCACGCGATTTTGATGTAAGTGTCATTACAAATATGTCAAAATCGCGTGCTCAAGCATCGACACACCCTCAAGCGCGGACTATAAATATGACCCTAAAGCACATTCTATCAGCATAATTTTGTCATAAAGTTTATGGATGAGGAATTGAGTAGCCAAAGAATCGTTGGTATTCATCCAAACAAGGAGCAAGGCAAGATAAGGTTACCTACAAGGATATTGAGCGAATATTTCACACTAAACAAACATCTCTCTCACATGGATTTAATAAACTTTTCTCTTTGTAGAAACAGCGGAAGTGTAGAGGAAACGCATGCGCGGGTATACAGAAAACGACGAATTTTCTTTGGACCCCGTTACGTACAAAAATTTCAGCTTCATTAGTGTGGTAACAAAATAGGTTTAATTGGCATAGATGTCATTTGAGAATCTCTCACCAATAGGGAAAAGTGAAACATTATTTGATGTCACAGCTTCAGTGCTTCTTAGATTATAATTTTGCTGCAGTTTTGGTAAAAAAAGTCATTACCAGTCATGTATAAATCAAAATAAAGTTAATAGTAAAAGTTGATGTCAAACTATTCTTAACATGAAGTAGGATGACAATAAGGCAAAATCTAAACTTGAAGTTATTTCTTAAAGGTATAATTGGCATGAACTTCAGTTAGTTTCTGGCTCCCAATAAACGAATCTAAAGAAGTATTTGCCATAAAAAGAATCCGCTTCCTTTTTCTTCCTCATACGAAGACGTTCAGTAAGGCTTACAACTGCACTTTGGGTAATACAAGAATTTAAATAAAATTTAAATTTCTATGCTTATTATATCATCTAACTAACGGACTAACTAACGGAAAGCCAGACCTCTACGAAAACTACGTCACTTCTACTCTATTAGGATGTTGTGCCCTCATAGAAAAGCAATTTAAATTTACGCAGGCTATGGAGGGTGGCGCGAAATTCTCTCCATCTACGGCAATGCTAATTTTTCCTGAAATTTCGATGCAGGATTTCTTAAAAGTTCTAAAAATTATTGATAAAATGATATATTTGAAATTTTTAAAATGTAAGAAAAACCAGTACAAAAACAATTTTAAGTTCAGTTTCGACGTAATCATAACTTTTACATTTTTTTCGAGAAAGTACATACTTCTTGTAAGTTTTTGTAAATCAGTAACATATCAGTAAGTCGGTAACAAGGTGGCAGTTGCTATTTTAATTTCCTCGTATCACTTATGTTTGTAATTAAAAAAAAAAACTTATATAGGTAGAAGTTTAACAAAATACCATTGCCATATATGGAGAGAATTTCGTGCCACTCCCGCGCTGGTCACGCAGCCTTAACTAAAATAGTCAGAACTTTTTTTAAGGAGGAACGACTTCTCAAACTTGAGTGCTCTTATTGTCCTCAATTTGGAGATATAAAATTATTCGCTGAATCTTTACCTTCTCAATTTTTACGAAAGCTTTAACTTCTACAATATGGAAAAAGGTTGAGAACAAAATAAAAAAGCAAACGATAATTGGTAGAAAACAAGGACCCTATAAGGTGGACATATTATTAAAGAAAAACAAAATGAATCATCTTCGACAATTATAGAAATTATACTTAACTGTATGTGAAGATGGAACACTTGACGATACCTGATTTTTTCGCAGGGTGTCAATAACTTCTTGCAAAAAATGAGATTAAAAAAATTGAAATATATAATTTCTGTGTTGGTCTGTTCAATTGGGTCTTAGGCTGAGTAGAAATATTCCAGGCATAATTCAAAGGAATTCAATCTTTTATAAATACGACGCATCAGATTTAATCTGGATGAACTAAATAATCTATCATTAGAGTTTGATTGTGAAATTAGTGCAATATATTTAAGAGATACTGACTGTGTAGTTGTTTGTTTATATAGAGCTCCCGCTGGAAATATGGCAAAATTTTTACATATTGTAGATAACCTCTTAATGTGCGCAACTAGGAAAAATTCATCTATCATTATTGCTGGCTATTTTAATGTAAATTTTATTGGGGATACTGTTGGTAGTAATACTCTTACAGACTTGATGACGTCCTATGGTCTCAAATTAACAATAAGTGGTTAGACCAGAGTAACTGCGAATTCAAACATTTGCATCGATAATATCATGACGAATTATTCTACTGTTGAATCCAGAATTTTGGATTTTCCTTTGTCTAATCATTAAATTTTAACTCTTAAATGGCATGGTGAATTGGATTGCGAAAAAACACATAAAACTGTTAGGCTATTTAGTATTCATAATAAAACCGAGTTCATGTGGTTATTAAAAAACGAACAATGGAAATATGTGTACAATTACATTTCAACAAATACTAAATTTGACACTTTTTTCGAAACTTTTAAGTTTTATTTCAATACCGCTTTTCCATTAAAAACAATCAATACGCATAACACTCAGATACAAAGAAATAAGTCGATCAACCAAAGTTAATGTTAAATCCCGATATCATTAAAATGAAACATCAGCTACTTCTATTTAGCGACCTATCAGAAATAAATAATGATATACATACACAGTATAAGGACTACAAAAAAGTTTACGAGTATTATTTAGAAAACATGCAAACCAATCTGTTATATCGCTTTCCGACAATAACTCTAGTGGAGGTCTATAGTAAACGCGAAAATTTTCTTAGTGTCGCAAACGCTAAAGTCGATCATTCAATCTTTTTTACCCTAGTAAGTTCGGAAGATGTGAAGAATGTAATAAAGCACATTAAACTGAAGCGCACTACAGATATATATGACATGAATATTTGTATTTTAAAAACTGCATGTGAGTGGGTTGCGGAGCCACTTGCTGACATAATAAATTGTATATTTAAAAGAAGAAATTTTTCCAGGTATGGAAATTTTCACAAAAGCTAAAGTCAAAAATTATACCCATCCATGAAGAAAAAAGGGGGATTTAGACAATATTCGCAACTACAGACCTAAATATCTATTTTACTGGAGTTTTTTTCAAATTCACTAAAAGAAGCAAAAATTATACCCATCCATAAAAAATCTATTTTACCAATTTTCTTAAAGGTAGTTAAGAAATTCAATTAATCAATTAATTTCGTTTGTTGATAAACATAGCATTTTAACAAATAACCAATTTGGATTTCGAAAAGGTAGATGCACGATGGATGCATTGCTCGAATTGACGGACGTGATCGTGAGTAACTTCGAAGAGGTGGTATTCCCTTTGGGTGTGTTTATTGATTTGAGCAAAGCATTCGATTGTGTATCACATAAAATATTATTAAATAAATTAGGTTGTTATGGTGTGCGTGGAGTTGTATTGAGAATTTTCGAAACATACCTTTCCGATAGATCCCAGCGCGTTTTTTACAAGGGAAAATACAGTGTGTTCTAACCTTATAGTACCGCAAGTGTTCTGGGTCCTCTTCTATTTTTGAACAGGGTGGGCAAATAAACAATGTTTTCTCTATCTTTGGGCGAAAAATGGAAATTAGTTTCAAGTTTCCAAGATGGCCGCCAGTGGGGTTTCCACCATCTTGAAGTTGTTTTGTTGAATATAACAAAAAATTTGCGTTTTAAAATAAAGCAAACATTTTTTGTAAAAACAATTTTTCTCTATCTTTCGAAATAAAGTGGTGGGGGTATTTGAATGTTGTTTTAAATAAATGCCTGTAACTTAATGGATTTGGATAAATTTGGTATCATTGAAAAGACCATTTGTTGGGCTTTTAGGTTTCTCGTAATCATGACAGTTGTGACCTACACGGCCGCCGATAGAGGGCGTTATTCGATATTATAACCAAAATATTGGATTTTCTCAAAAAATTTAAATGCGATGATATGACTTTTTTAGACTAGAAAATATACAAATGACCAGCCAATAAGCCTGCGTAACCCGCATCTTAATATCTTTTTCCTAACTCAAATTATTTAAAAAAATACTAAACCAGGAAAATTCATATATCTCCATTTAAAAATGCATCGCTTGCTTTCGATAAGAAGGCAAGTAGTAGGTCATGGACACGACAATCGCTTAACAAAAGTATTGCCAATTAACGTCAAACTTTTGTCACACGCAGCCCAATATTGTTGATTGCGTATAATTTGAGTACTTTTTAGTCACAAATAAAGAAGCCATTCACATGATTGCGATTTATTTCGAGTGTTTTCAAAATGCAGCTATAGCTGCAAGACAGTACGCGACACGGTATCCAGATCGCCGTAATTACGGGAGAAGAACGTTTCCGCGCTTGGTACAGCAATTACTCGATACTGGAAGTTTTCGTCGTCCTAAATGTCGCAGGCGTTGCAATGGAAGGACCGAAGAAAACATTATCAATGTCTTGGCTTACATAGAATTTGATAAACATGTAGGAACTAGAACATTGTCTCTAGACTTCGGAATAGCACGAACAACTGTTAGAAATATTTTGAAAGATTATAGATAAATAATTCCAAGTATGTATCTTAGCACATACTCTTAAATACAGAATTCAGTGTTATCCTGATTATATTATTTTTACGCATATGTTGTTCTTTACTTTTAGATTACATCCTTACCACATAGTCTTGAACCAAACGTTAAATGAACACGATTTCGATAATAGATTAAATTATTGTCAATGGATGCTAGGCATGCTTGAGAAAAACAGAAATTTCTTAACGCAAATTCTCTGGACCGACGAGGCTACCTTTAATAGTGATGGTAGAGTAAACCGTCATAATATGCATTATTGGTCCGCTGAAAATCCGCATTGGTTAAGAGAAGTACAGTACCAAGGACGCTGGAGTCTAAATGTGTGGTGTGGTATCGTTGGGGACAGAATTATTGGACCATATTTTTTTGATCAAGCTTTAACTGGTAACCGCTTCTTAGAGTTTTTGATCAACGACTTGCCAATTTTGTTGGAAGATGTTCCACTCGCAACTAGGAGAACTATGTTTCTGCAATTAGATGGTTGTCCGGCACATTATTCAATTAATGTCCGAAACCATATTAACGGGACCTTTCGAGAACGCTGGATACGAAGGCGAAGCCTATTTCCTTGGCCGGCAAGATCTCCCGACGTGACATGTCTTGATTTTTACTATGGGGACACTTAAAAGACATTGTTTTTCAAACTCCACCAACAACACGAATGGATATGGAAAACGGAATTCGAAACTCAAAAGAAAAATATATTAAGATGCGGCTTAAGCAGGCTCATTGGCTGGTCATTTGTCTATTTTCTAGTCTAAAAAAAGTCATATCATCGCATTTAAATGTTTTGAGAAAATCCAATATTTTTGTTATAATATTGAATAACGCCCTCTATCGGTGGCCGTGTAGGTCACAACTGTCATCATTACGAGAAATCTAAAAGCCCAAGAAAAGCTCTTTTCAATGATACCAAATTTATCCAAATCCATTAAGCCGTTTGAAGTTACAGGCATTTATTTAAAACAACATTCAAATTCCCCCCACCACTTTATTTCGAAAGATAGAGAAACATTGTTTTTACAAAAAATGTTTGACTATAAGTTAGCATTAAAACGCAAATACCTTTTGTTATATTAATTGAAGAAAATCGCGAGAAACGTAACTTTATGTAATTCAAGATGGTGGAAACGGCCACTGGCGGCCATCTTGGAAACTTGAAAATAACTTAATGATTTACCAGCGATTACACCTTACCGTACAATACTTTTTGCAGATGATCCGACATTCCTAACAAAAGTTCGGGTCGGCGTTTACCCTATAGCGTTGACCCTTAAAACTCTGCGGCTGCACTACCCCATCCCTGGTTTCATAGTTCCAGGGTAACGGGCGTGGCGGGAGTAGACTTCGTATATAGGGGAGGATGCTTGGGCGTAGGCATGGGCATACGCTCCGGCAGTCCGGCCGCTAACCGTCGGAATATACGCTGGGTAAGTGAGGCACCCTACGGCGCTTACCTTGAGAACTCTGCAGCTGCACTAACCCATCCTTGGTGGCCACACTCAGGGAAACGGGCGTGGCGAGAGAATTTGGCGAAGATAGTAGGGGAGGATAAAAGTCGGTTCGCCGAGGAGTAGTCCGCCCCCTGGTTGTCTGGTTGGGGAAACCTTTGGTTTCATCCTAAAACGACTCGGTGACTCTGGGACCCTACGGTTTCACTGTAGCTGCCGCGGATACTTGATCGCCGGAGGGGCGAAAGAGTTGGCGCGGTTGGCATTTTGGGGTAGGGCTTCGGCCCGGCCGTCCCCGTAGTTCAGGCTTAATTCACGGGCGGGCTGGTTGTACCTCACGGCCAGATTCCGTTTCCCACGCTTGGCCGATAGTTGCCATCCGCAAGGAGGCCTAGGCCCCGTGGGGTTTGATGTGAGGTAGGAGTTCGCTAAAGCGTCTCCAGCACTGACCCGTCCAACGTTGACAAGGAAACATGTCTAACATGGGTAGCACGGGGGAGAGGAGCCCTCCGGCTTGCCGGTCCTCTCCGAGAGGTGTCGGTCTCGTGCGGGCGGTGAGATAGTGGGTGACAGTTTCAAGGCTCATAACTTGTTATGTGCGGTGTGGTACATGAAAATTGCAGGATATGGGCTAACGCCTAGGTGCCTGCGGCTAAACATCTAAGCCATTTTCATTTTCAAATCGTATTCCTAACAAAAGTAACAAAAAATGAAATTCTGAACAATTGGCAAACATAATAATGTCAACGGTTAACGAGTGGTTCGTCGCAAACAGGCTGCACCTAAACCTCGATAAAACAAGTGTAATTAAATTTTCACAAAATTCCTGGAAGATAATACGCAACAAACTAAATTCTTGGGTATTTACATCGATTCGAGACTGAGCTGGGGAACGCATATACAGCAATTGTGTTCCAGATTAGCTTGAGTTACATATTATGCTATTGGAAGATTTCGATGATTGATTTTGATGATGATATGTTTCAGAGTGTTTTATCATACGGTATTTTGACTTGGGGAACTGCAGCAAATGCAAATCAAATATTCATTACCCCAAAAAGAGCTCTGTGGGCAATTGCAGGCATCAGCCAAGTTGAATCGTGTAAATCATATTTTCGACAATATAAAATATGCGTTAGATATAGTAACACCAACGCATAGGCTTTCGGTAACAGCTACATCTTTTACTTCGCATTAGATTATACAACAAATTACCGCAATCCACACGAACACTTCCTTCGTCAAGTTTCAAACGTGTTGTAAAAAATCATTTTGTGGAGGAGTACTATTACCAAATTAGTGATTTTAGAATGTAATTTTTAAATAGTTTATATCGACATTATCTTTGTACCTATTGTTCAAAGTTGAATAAATTATTATTATTATTATTATTATCAATTTGCGTTAATTCAATCTCTATGAAAATATCCTGATACACACACTTCTTTTTTCGGAATAGAATTTATGTTCATAAAGTCGTCTTAAATAATTTGCTCTTTGCATAAGATATGATGTAAGGAATCCGTTCATGTGTAAAACAAACATAATATTTAAGCGCTAGCAAACTCTACAACGGTATAAAGCTACAATGCGTTCAGTAATACATATCAGACATTTATATATCGATAGGGTGGTTCTATGCCCCCTCGCCGACTGCATGTTTGATGCGACGTACCACCCTCAGGCTGCATACACGATACGCAACCTGCTAATGTATGTTGCAACACCATATGCCATCGGATGGAGAACCTGTCGAACGCTACCCCAACGAACCTCGGTGACTGCTTCATTGCCACCCCATCTTGATTTGCTACATATTTTATTTGGTTTAATCCGCTCTGTTTACTTTCTAATCATTTAAGGTATGTTAGAGAGCACAATGGTTTCAATTTAACGCCACGCAGTTTTCCATTCAAGAGGCCGTATGGAGAGCTTCCTCGTCCTTTTGTGTGGGGGAGAGAGCATCAATCTTGGCAGAAATCGCTACTTTTTTTATTTCGTTTTAAATTCAGAGTGTCGAGTTTGCAATTAAAGGTTAAATAAGCTTTTTTTTCCTGGAACGGTACGAGATACTTTTGTTAACAATTTAATCCCTATTGTGCCAATTAAAAAATGGACGGTGTTAATGTTATGTCAACTTTGTGAGGTTATATTAGACTCGAATGAATAAATTGAATAGCTTACCGGTGGGAAATGTAAAAAAATAAAAGTGCGAATTAATGCAGAACACGCTGCTTTGTAAGCTAGTCCAAATCGCTACATTCTCATGAGAAAGAAAAAATGTTTCGAGAAGTTCAGGTTGTAACACAAATTTTGTTTTTCTCAATCAACTATCTCTATTTCGTACGTATTTATCCAATAGAATTGACAATTAAATAACAATTTGGAATTATAATCTGATCGTTACTCTATTTAAAATATATTCCATTATTCCTTCGCAATTTCGTAACGTGCTTATTTCACACAACTCGCAATCAAACTATTAAGTTAACGACGCGTTTGCTAATGTAATGCTCATAACCGTTGACTGAATGCTGAAACGAAGTTACTCTGCTCAAGGGCGTAGAAAACCAGTGATTTAATTTTAATAAAAATTGTCGTCTCCCCATCTCGCTTAAATTACCCGTCTTAATAAAATTTGCTTAACGAACTAGCAGCTAACCAAAATTTCTCCGGGTGCCGTCAGCGAGCGGCTTCATAGTAGACAATGTCAGTCACTTGTTCTTCGACGGATCCTCACAAAAGTGCCTGGCGCCAAAAGTTCACGAATAAGGAGGAGCTCCTTAAATATTACAAGGGAACACGATACGCTCGCTGAACTTTTCTTTGAGCGCAATAGGATCACTTCTCTCCCATACCGTACACTTAGCGTCGTTCCTTATTCTTCGAAGTGTAAGCTAATTACGGACTTAATTGCTAAATTTGTTTAACTACATTAGCGGAGCCAATATTAGCGCTGCTGCCTTTGTTACACTTTACATTCTTTATCCTTACATTTGCATAGCTAATGTCTATTGGATTAACGGGATACCTTAAGTGTTACAGCAGAACACTTCCTTACGGCACATACCAATTAATATTACGCAATTTAATTACATATTCACCTTCTCAAAATGTTTTTCAATAGAATTAAGTTAGATTACAGCTAATAAGCAATTGAAATATTCACGAGACAAACTTTTCCTCCCTCCTTAAATACGTCAAGCACAAATTAGGAGATATAATTACCTTGCGTCAACATATAATTAATATATTAGTAGATATTTGTATCTGTTTTTGGTACATTTATCCGTCGATTAAGAATCAATAGATTTCTTTTGGAAACATAAGCAAATTGCATTTTATACTCTTCTTATTCATATAATTTTTGGAAACATTTATAAAGCTACACACTTGTCTTTTAAAATAAGTTCCGTTAATAATATTATAATTAATAATAATAATAATAATAATATAATTTAATATTGTAATAGAATCTTCTTCCAGGATTCGCCGTGTAGTCGCAATTCTAATCAACGTTTCGCTGATAGAGTCTGATAGCAGATCCTGAAGAAGCTGGTAGGATGGACAGCGAAACGTCGATTGGAATTGCGAGTACACGCCGAAACCCGGAAGAAGATTCTATTACAAAGTCAAGTGATATTTAGACTTCAATTTTCCTAATTGGTTATAAAAAAGACTCAACATCGGCAGATAATTCCTGTTTTGGGAAACTAGAATGTTTCCACATTCTTTCTGGAATGTTTATCTTTCTATACTAAGGCTCTTTGAAGTAATTTTCGATAATTGTATATTAATCCGGTATAACCAACAGCCTTCATTGTGTTAGCAGTTGAATGTGTCCCTCGACAAAATGTTGTCTCGACCTGATGTCATTACAATCATGTGTTGAGGAATGGACAATAATAGTGTAACATTTATTAGGTAATATATCTAGTCCTTCAAAAATTATAAAATTAAATAAAGGGCGAAGTTATAATTTTTATTAAAGTTTCATGCGAAAATGTAAGATAATAATCCATTTAAGTAGGTTTAGATAGAATGGATGATTTGACGCAACATACCTCTACACTAAACAGCCCTGCAAGCTGAGGACTTAAATATTGAACAAAAAATCACTATCTCGCTACCACTTACAAGAAATCAAATTGGTTAAGTGCATTTTCGGCGAATAATTGATAAGTTGGTAGTAAGTAAAAACGTTTGAAAGATTGTGGTGGGGTTTTGTTGGAATTTCAGATGTTACTTTACTCTTTCTGTTTTTGAAATATCTGTGTCGCTTTCAATGAAAACCAATCTTTATTCAATTCATTCAATGGCAACCTGCATTTTAGGAATTAGTAAACGTATCCGTTATGGTCAATTTTGTCATTGCGTGTTCACCGTCCTGTGTATTCCATACAGAACAGCTTAAAATTATTTTCTCACTGGAATAACTTTTTTATATTTTTAAATTTGAAATAATAAACAGGATGTTCCATTTAAGAAAATGTATTTTGGTTCACCCTGTCAATATGAAACACCCTGCATGTATGGGAATATTTTTAAAATATGTAGCTTAAGACTGTCTATAATTTTTGTACATAAAGTTTTTTGATATCTTCAATATTAACCGATATGTTGAGCTTTGACGCACTAATGCCTCACCCTGTATGTGGTTCCGTCATATTTGTCGTTGATTGGTACACTATAGGTACTGTTATCATTTCTTTCTAAGGATTAGAAGTATTATTACCGACTATGGAAACTAACAGATCTAGGAAATAATGAATAAGATCAGACTAATGCTAAAAACCGATTATTATCATAAAATGCTGCTTAAATATGAGGCTATAGAGATGCTATTCCTGCACTTTAGAAGATCAATCGTATTGGAAGTTGATAATATATACAATCTACCTGTCTTGTTTCTCTTTTATGGACCCATAACAGCTTCCTAACTAGTAAGTATTGCAATAGATGGAACGCTTCACATTCACAATGGATGCATATTTTTATTCTTTATTTCGATGATCTACTACTCATGCACTGATTGAAAGTTCACCACCCTGCAGATACGACAAACTTATCAAATTTACATCAACGGTATGGTATTCTGAAAAAAAAAACCAAGTGCTTCGTTAGCCAGGACATACTTTTTTATTGTAGCTCCGGTATCAAATCCAATCACTGCAAACTGTGTGCAATGTTTAAGGTTCTGAAGGTACTACACGATTCTCAACTAATATACAATTAAGATGTAAATCCACTGAAATAAAACTTGGCTTGTAATGAATCTAACATTACCTATGTTACGATTGAAACTAAAATCAAAAGAAAATCTTGAAAAAAATACTTATAACTGTGGTATAGATAAATGAGAATGAAATAGAGCGAATAGATTTCAGATTGAATTAAAGGAGACCAATACGAATTCATATTGGTTTCCAATACGAATAGATGCATTTCAACTGATTCAAACCATGTAGTCAACAGAAAATGTTAGCGATAAACTTTCTAATTAATATGTTGGACAAATTCCAACCAAATAAAGTCAGATTTAAGAATAAATTGAAGTTTATTGAGCGAATAACTGTCAAAAATGATTTTTCTACTGCATATGTCGAGTGTACGCTCAAAAAAGTCCAATATAAGGAACACTTGAGAAATTCCACAACTTGTCTCATGAAATAATTGTGAGAAGTGATTTAATCAGTTTAATAGTACGTTAAAAAATCACTTACGCAATCCGACTGGCAAACATGAAATAAGACAGAAGTCATGAGCACTCGAAAAACGTGTCCCGAGTTAATGAATTAAATGTTGTGGTGATCGTGTTACCGGTGTTTTATCTGTATCCTGCGGCCCATAGTGCTTGGAATCGTATACATATACATATAACGACGCTTACAAATGCCTAAATACTCAACCTAACATATTAGTTAAAGAAAGAAGACAATTTTCATCTAAATATCCTGTCGAGTCAAGTAGATTCCAACAGAGGAGCAAGTAAGTAGACCCTCTATACAACATTCAACAAAACATCGCTTACCTTACCCCAGTTACCTGAGAAAACCCAGTGTGATATCTGTTGTACGAAGCTGGACAACGAACGCATTGATTGTCAACTTTATTTTTAAGAGGCCAGGGCTCCTGTAGATGCTAAAGCTTTTTTTGTGAATTTCCCCGGTTACAACAATTGGAACAGTGTTCTAGCAGCTGCGGTTTTCTTTAAGAAAAAAGTATTATTAATTGTAGGCATAGCAGTCTCTCTAATGCAACTCGTCCAATACGATTCATCTTCTAAAGTGCAGGAATAGAATCTTGACAGACTCATATTTAACCAGAATGTTATGATAATAATCGATTTTTAGCATTAGTCTGACATCAATTTTTCAGCTTCATACAACAGATATCACACTGGGTTTTCTTAGATATTGTGTAAGTATAAAATGAATTGCATGTTCCTTAAATCTACATACTTTCTATCGATTTCTTTGTTTCTCCAATATAAATTTGATCACAGTCTTTGCATGCAAGTTTATAAATTCTCGACTTCTATCTTATTTCATGTTTGCCACTCGGATTGCCTAAATGATTTTTTAACGTACTATTCAAATTAATAAATTTCTTCTCACGATTATTCCATGAGACTAAAGTTGTGGAATTTCTCACGTGTTCCTTATGTTGGACTTTTTTTGAGAGTATACTCGACATATGCATAAAAAATCATTTTAGACAGCTATAGACAGGAAGCTGTTATGGGTCCACAACAAAAGAAGCAAGACAGATAGATTGTAAACGATATCAACTTCCAAAATTTTACTTACGTTGCATAGTTGCTTCCCCTTCATTTTGAGAACTTTACTTAGTTAGAGAGTAGGTTTATCACGAGTGTCATGTGGGTCAGCAGAAAATGTTTGTCAGGATTGTCAAATTAGAACCACTTTTTCGATTTCTTTTTCAAACCCACCTTTTAATGACATTATTAAAACTTCCTGCATCTTCCACAATTTGTAAAATGTAATTTGCACGTAATCTATCTACTTAATTCAGGCCGGAAATATTCACCGAACTCATTTCGCGATCACGGTGGCGCTCATATAAGTGTATGTAAGCAAGCGTTTCTAGGAATCTCATCAAATTTGTTTGCTGGAACATGTAGAACATATAGAAGAAAGTTTTTCGTCCTTTCTATTAAATTTTGCTTGGTGCCATTAAATTTATTTTGTAGTCATGTGATCGATTAAACTTTCGTCTCAAATCCTATTGTACTCTTTGATCCAATAATTGACATAGATCTACATTACAATTGCTACATAAAATTTTACAGTACAATTATACTGACAAGAGTAACCTTATTTATTGCTTAAAACCCTTATATATTTTTATCTTCGTTTCCGTATTACTTGAGATACTCGACACAACTTTCAAATCTTATCTATAAGCATCAAAGCAACATAAAAAGAGTTTAACTACATTATACTTTTTCATCCAGATTTTCACACAAAAAAAAAACGGATATATCATGATTCATAAGCCGGAAAATAACAGTAATTTTACAGCAACATCGTATCAGTTGTGACGCTTGTTGTTCCACGGTTATTACCACCAGCAGAGCGACACGACGTCATTGTGATCTCATGTCACGGTGGTGAGTGACAGCGAATTTCAAATGCCTCATATTTCTCGCCCGGCTGAGAATTGCCTGTGTGTCGCGAATACATAATTGGCACTTGAAATTGCGATGGCTGAAACCGGAATCGCGAACGGCGAAAATCCGGGAAAAACTTACACC
This sequence comes from Holotrichia oblita, assembly GCA_023690525.1. Classification (NCBI taxonomy): domain Eukaryota; kingdom Metazoa; phylum Arthropoda; class Insecta; order Coleoptera; family Scarabaeidae; genus Holotrichia; species Holotrichia oblita. The sequence continues at coordinate 14,547,674 of CM043020.1, read as the reverse complement.
ACCACACACCGTACTGTGTCGGACAAGTGTCAGGACTTTCACATGATATATGAGAAAAATAAGAAATTACGTTTGAACCTCTTGGGTACGTAGGACTACTAACTGGATACATGATTAATGAACGTCGTATTATAAGAGGGGGCTGTATTGCTTATACATGTATACGTATGTATGTATATATTCTGCCGATGGAACTGTGACAACAACAAACTTGGAAACATTTTCTCAGAGAGTAGGATAAATTCCATTAAAGTTTTACGTCGTAAATGCGGGTGAGCCCCTTCTCTTAAAACTGAAGTGGAAGCCATATTCGTGACCATTAATTGTACGCAATGCTGAAATATTTAAGGTTTGAAAATAAATAGGAGGATGATAATATTGAACTCCTTTCTATGGAATATTAACGAAGACATTTATTTTTCATACGTGTAAATAGGAGTAGCTATGTGAAGGTGTAAATTAGGGATACCAATATATCGTAATATCGGTCTTTATATTTACAGTACTCTAGTTTTGAAATTGACAGAGAAAACATAGTATACATTGTTAGAGATAAAGATAAAATAAAGAAGGAGACCAAACAGATGACTAGATTTTAGTTCAGTTAGTTTGTAAAAATTATTCAAAACACAAGATGAATTACATGTCGTGACAAAGAGTAAATCGTATTAAAACTAAATATCAAAATTTCAATATACTGTAAAGTAATAAATGTAAAAGCTGTCAATGAGCAAAGTAAAGAGCAAAGAGTAAATAAGATTAAGTAGAGAGCAAGTAGTACGTCACACTACTTACTACACTCACTTTAGGAAAAATGGACGAAAGCAATGGTTGCACCAACACAGAAAAAAAGAAGACAAACTTGTTTAACTTCTTCTACATCATCTTGTCTACAAAATCACAGTATCTACGTAAAACTTTGGAAATGTATGGACATGTAGAATCTAATAGTCTGTACTGATTTATTTAAAGCATCCAACCTAATTGACTACGAAGTAGTATTGTTGAAATTGGCTTTATTTTGTCTGGTCTTATAACGTATAAATCTTCTTTATATCAGAGAAAATGTTATATAACTTCCAACCGTTCTTGCTTGCATAATTTTATCCCTACGTCTGGTGTCGAGCAAGGATTAAACCTAGCTCCTCTGCTATCTGTACTACTATTCAACGAGACTAAAGATAGATTGTCCTATACTTGCTTATGGTGATTACATATTGTTTTATAAAATGAGCTCTGCTGACAATACAAATACGATTCAGCACAACTCATATATATTAGTTAAATTACATGAAGATTTTGCAGTATTTTCTCCCAAGTAAGAGGACAAAGAAATACAACGGTAATTTTACACCATTTCCTTACTCCCGTTTTTATAGAGGATGCTGGTAATATTAAATACATCTAAAACATTTGCAATTTTTGTTATCACATTAATGATGTATGTTCTTGGAGATGTATGAAACTTTGATATTTCTTGTGAATATTCTGCTTTAATGTTTTCAAGACCCCAACTTTGCTCGGCTTAAACTGACCAGAACCAGTTGCAATGCTTCTTGTTATTTGATTTTGTTTAAAGTATTTTGTCGGGCATATGATATTTTAATAGGTGTGTTTGCTAATGCTATTGAAGTATATATATGTTGAAACGATTAGCAATGTACCACCTTCTCCCAGGTTTTATATACAGGGTAATTCACGGAACTGGTTCGTTAGAAATTTTTGGTGTTCTTGAAATTCAACAGTTCTTAAAAATTGTAGTTATAACTGATATCATCCGGACTCATCAGCAAAATTATTTGCGTCATTGTACCACTTCCGGTGTACCGGTAGTTGACATCAACTTAAATAGCATGGAATACTTTTGTATCGGGCATACAATTCTGCATCAAAACTTACTAAGACACCCTGTGTAAAAAATCAGCCGTTTTTGAGTTATTCAATTTTTTTCAAATATAGGGCCAATTGCAACGTTATGTTCAAAATTCTGTATTTCTGAAGGCATTACAGCTAAAGACCTCATATTTGTCATGTTATTAGCAGAAATAGCATACGTCAAATTTGCGTATTATACAGGATCGTCCAAAATTAACGTTCATCTCAACCAAGTCCACATCGATGACAATCACCTTTTTTTTTAATGGAACACCCTATATGTTATTGTATTTTTGAATACACTTAATAAGTCTCTATAATTCCTTATTAGACATATTAACTTGTATTTTTACGGTTTCCGAGTTATAGGTACTTTTCTGGCGAAAATTATGCTTTTTAATGCGTTTAAAATCTTAGTAATCCTTGAATGTCAAAATAATTGATATTGCATTTGTACTATAAACACACATAGATTATATCTGTCAAGTAAAATAACAAATGAAATACACTACAAAAAAGAAACGACATTTTAGATTTATTTTCCATTCATGGAGAATGTAATAAGATTATGAATAGTGCATGTACAGTATTTGACGACAGATATACAAATTTTTGTAAAGTGATCTAATTCTATCTATATTTTCAAATAATGTGTAATACCTACCACATTTTATTTAGTTTTACTATTAGCCTGGAATTTGCTTTATGTTACTACAAGGGACCAGATCGGTAATCCTTAAAAGGAACATTTCCATTATTTGAGAAATATTTACAAAATTATCAATGACACAGAAACTTTCATGCCTAATTCTAACCCTGCAATTCAATTTTCAGAAGGATACTATAATAAGTATTCATATACATACGCTGACGAAATTATTAAAACGGTCCTGATGGGTAGAGAAAAAAAATTAAATTCCAGTTGTTAATTAACCAGACTGTAATTTCATAAGCAGTAACCCTCGAAGTCGGCATCACGAAATTAGGTTTACGATAGTCGTTCTGGAGTTGAACATTTCGAGGCTTAGCAGCGTTTCAGATTCCGCTAACTAGTAAGCAATGCCTGGCAAAGCCAGATGTCGTCGGGTCCTTCTGCATTACTCACGAGATTATAACGAATTCAAATGTAACGGTCGCTTTGCTCTTAAGAGACTGGTACCGTATGCAAGGTTAATTCATGTCATCTGAAGTTTGTTATAACCAGAGAGTATAAGTTCCTTTAACTTCATGTTATTCTGGAGAGCTGATATGGGCGTAAATTAATATTTCAGAAAGTTAGTTGCCTATTAAATCTGCGAAATCGTTTCGTAAAATAGAGTAAGTGAATTTTACATCAACCTTTGGAGATTTGTTGTAAAATTTGTTAGAATTAGAGTATAGATCTTGTCAGTTATGTAATGTATGTTCTATACCTATACGGGTGACCTGAGAATATGTAAACGACTATCTACTTATTGTCTACTTCTTATAATAATTTTAAAGTTTCTTTCTGCATCTGGTTATTAAATGCATGGACTTACCTATTCTGAAGGTGCTGGATTTACTGATAAAACCAATTTCTCTTTATCACTTCCCATTTCCTAGATAAACGGCATAATCGAAAATAACACTGGCGAACATTGAGCGAATTAAAACGAACAGGAAATAGGTATTCGGAACTTCAGAACTCAATATTATTTTATATATACATATACATATAGGTATGAACATGATGCCAATAGAAGGTGTAGCTTAATTTATAATACATTTGTTGTTTTTTGTTTGGTGTATCATTACTCTCATTAATAACGCCTCAGCAGTAGTCTTCCATCTTTGAAGTCTTCCAGTTACTTTGATAGAGGTATTCCATTGTGTAGCTGTCTTAGTGCCTTTACTTTATTAAATTTAGAAAATTTTTCATTCATTGATTGAAGACCTGACCTCCTCTATGCAGAACTTTCACAAAGGTTTCAATGAAATTTAACTTACCATGAAGCTTCAGGCAAAATGGGTTTATTGGGTTCAACAAATGGAGAGCTTTTCACTTTCTTTTTCAAGTACCATGTGATTTCATTGTAGATTATCCTTTGATTGTACAGTTGTTCTTGAAGTTACTGTCGGCCCATAAGGACAAAAAACAACAGTATTTCGTGATTTCACTGTGGAAACCTTTAATAAGTGCAACTAGCTCTAAATCTAGCTATCAGTGACCGTTCATGATTATTATATTTGATTACCTCTAACAGCAAGGTCATGATTTCATAAGTTTCTCTCGCATCTGCTGCATAAGCCGAAGCCAAATGTGGTCTTATTGCGCAGTAGTACTGCTTTCAATTTGGTTTAACCGGAATCAAGAAGTAGTTAACCTTCCTGTGGATTATACCATACACTTAGCCACATTATCAGACTATTACCATCTCTACATACACACACTCAATTGCTTGTCGAGATATTGAACGCAAAAAGTACCTCTTGATGTGAAACAGGAAAGCTAGCAAGAGCTAGAAGAGTTCAGGTTTCTTTTTTGAAGGTCTTAGATCGCGAATTAAATCGTTCAGTTCCTTTTGATTAAAGAATTGACTCAAAGTGCCATAAAATTGAAACCAATACTCGTCCACCACCACCCAACACCGTCTAATTCATTTAATGTTGGGTCTAATCAGGTGGGTTGCAAGTTATAAACAGAAATAGGCTATCTGTTATTAGGGAGAATACATCATACATTATGAAGTTATTTTGGCGAATTTTGCTTGAATGTTCTGCAATATATGTAAGGCAGGGTAGGTAAAGAAGTAACACTAAACTAAGCTGAACTGTAATATGGTCTCTAAACACATACCACACCATCGGAACAGCGAATGCCATGGCTCGCAATTTTGCTCTTATACGGTCTTGCAAAATTGCTGTAGTGTAATCATTACTAGCTTGTTTTGTGTGTGCTATTAGTAACAGATCGAATTCCCAGCTTCACTAGTTAATATAGACTATTCCATTTGTCGTGTAGGTAAAACAATTTCACATGAAACGTCGGCCTCATTCTTTGGACGTTTACTTCTCTGTTGTCAGTTTTCACTAAATAATTATTTCTATTTACTTTTATAGTTCAATCTCTTGGAAAGGACACTATCTAATTCGATTCTCTCCTACTTTAGGGGACTGTGACTTCATTTATGTAAATTAAGCTAGAACATTCTTCGAAATTTGAAACAGAGAAAGAAATTAGCGACAAAGTTAAAATTATACCCCCAAAGAAGATGAAATATTTCTTAATTAGATGAAAAATTCATTTAAATTACTTCTGAAGGAAGTATATACTTCAACCAAAATATACATACATATTACCCAGTCACGTATGTATTTACAGCAGAAGTTAACATCGCAGCGAATACTTTGGGATTACCCCGTCAAAACCGGCCTTGTTTCTCATAATTAACGCCATCCCTTGGCGAAAAGACATTCTACGTTTTAACAAACAAAACTCATTCGGACTAACTGAAATACATGGCTTTATTTAATTCTCATTTTAATTCGCTTCTGCGGCCGTCTATACCTATATGAATACATTTTTCGGGACACTTCGGATGGGGATTAGTATATACTGTACGTGGAACTCATGTAAATAAATCAACAGTAATTCTTTTTTTTGCCATCGTGCCCTAACGGTACGCATACATAGAACAAGGTCAGGCGCGAGCTAATTTTAATTACGTTCCGCGAAAAGACATACGACAAGTAATAAATATACATATAAATTAGGAAGAGGACGCACACCTCCTATATGAATGTTAAAATAAGTTTCAAATTGTCAACGACGCAAGTTGGCTCCCTTGAGACGTCCTTCTCGTAGGGCGGCGGGGGTCTGTTGGACTAATTCCGGTGCAGTGAAAGAGAGAGGCAATCTAGCCGGTTGCGGATGGGAGAGCCTAAATTCATTAGTAAACCCAGAAAAATTGTCTACTCGCTTGATATCAAGTTCATGGAGGGGACGACGTAGCTTGCCTACTCTCGAATAACTTCCTTCTATGCCCTAATTTAGATATCCAAGGTAGTTTATTATCCCCTGCAACTTTCTTGCACTGTTGCTTTAATTAAATATGCAAGTGTAATCCTAAATGTGACTATAAAATGCTTATGCCTTTACGGCAGTGTTATAATTTTTGTTGGGGTGCATAAAATAAAAATCTCGACGGGGTACAGTCTCTCACCTTTAGATATGCTGCTAAATTTGTTAGTTATTAAATATGAATGCGATGAAAAATAGGATGTAGTAAACAGGTTTCTGTTAAATTTGATATGTCCTGAAAACCTGTCTTAAATAAAACTCTTACGACAAATGGGTACACGAACTAAAGTATTACAAAAGATTAATACAGAGGCATTTGAGTGGAATTTTTCTGCTCGAAAATTCCAATATTCGATGTGGAAAATGTTTGCGCTTTGGCCCAAACAAGAATTGTTTAACAGATACATCGTAGAAATTGGATAAACAAAATTCGATCCAGCAACATTTCAGCTATTACCAGACCTACATAATAACTATAATGATAATACTAAAATTTTAAAACAACAAGAAACATTACTTTCTCAAGAAATTTCAGGATTCTCTTTGGATAATTTAAGCAAGCTTAGATATTGTGAGAAAATTTTCCTAGACGAAACTAACAATTAGAAACTATTCCAGCTTCCACCATCGATTTCTAATAACGAGAAGGAACCAAGGCAACATGTCCTTCATGTACAGTCACTGACAGAAGTAATGTCTCCCCCCAGAGACCCCAAATCAAACCTTTCTTCCCAATGGGAGTGGCTTGTTTTCAAGCATTGTCAGAAGTCGGTACCTCATTTCCATATTTACCTAGAGGAATTTATTGCCACACAGTTCAATTTATATTTCCGAGAAATAAGACGAATAAGTACGGAAGCCGCTGCAATAGATATATAAATACGACTACGGCGCTTATCAAATATTGCTCGAGCTTTATGCTCGTTCTATATAAAATTTCAATAGTGTTAATTTATTGATTTTAGAACATGTAAAAATGCAATGTCACTATATTTCTGAGTATGATTAACAATTAATTATAGATGTAAGTTATTTAAGAATCAAATGACTGCTATGTAAATTATGTACAAAATATCAAGAAACGTAGCTAACTAAATAAAACAAAATTTTATTAAACAAAATATCGCATCAATTTGTGCTTATAATTTATCGTTACGCATCTGTAAATATATAACGCAAACGTGAATTTTTGACCGAACATAACAAGAAATTTAAATATTTTATTTAACTAAATAACTAAAAAACCAAATAATTCGGAATGTAAGATTTCGTAGGCTTTTACTGTCTGCGTCAATTCTAATGTATTCTTCTTCTGTGCTCTGTCGTATTATTGCAATTTTGCTTGACGTTCTGTTGTTCATGCTGCAGCTTCTACGGGATCTGTTGTCAGACAGTCTAATAGCAGATACTAAAGATACTGGACAAAGAGAGTTTACGACAACGCCACAAAACGCCGAAAAAAATTACATTGCAATTCCAAATATAATAGAGCTAAAATCTAGTAAGTAAATAAAAAAACTAGAAAGCATAAATTCTACAATATATAATGTAAAAAAAATAATTCGTTAATAGTTAATATAGTATTCCATTTTGAAAATCAGCATATCTGGTTTGAGCTGGTTTTGAAATCAGCTTACGTGGTTTTGAAAACTAGATTCGATCGCTGGCAACTGATGAATCAGTACAGTGAGTACAGGGTGTTCATGTCGAGTGGTTGTGCCGTAGTTTGTCTACTGTCCACAAATTAGGAAGTTTTTCAAAGATGAAAATTTTAAACGTACTATCAATGATTTAGAGCTAGCAGCATGGTCTTCGTTTAAAAATGTTTAGAAACATTTTCTGAGAAATCAAAAGAGTGAAAACTATGAAGATATCATAACTAATTTGCTAAAGAACTATACAAATTTAGAGTGCCAAACGTTGTTCAAAGTTTATTTTTGCAGCCGCATTTGTATTTCTGTCCTGCTAATTTAGGAAGAATGAGCGACGAACAGGGCGGTAAAGATTCCATCAAGATTTTGCAGAAATGGGAAAGTGACAGCAGGGTTCCATGGAACTCTGTGGTTTCACAGAACACAGTTTCAGAAACGCTGCTTAAAATATTTAATTTAAGTACTACACTTATTTGACAAATATGGATTATGTGTATTTATAGTACAAATACAATATCAATTAGTTTGACATTCAAGGATTACTAAGGTTTTAAATGCATGAAAAAGATATTTTTCTGACTGTAGCCAGAAAGGCAGTCGAAAACCGTAAAAAATACAAGCCAATATGTCTAATAAGGGATGATAGAGAATTATTAAACGTATTCAAAAATGTAATAATATATAGGCTAACAACTTGAACTACAAAGGCCTATTAATAGGAAAGGGTGGTGGGGGTTAAAATTAAATGTATGCATTTTACTATTGTCAACTTATTATATGACAGAAATGTCAGAGGTCATGTCAAATACTTTATCGAACTATCAAACTATCCTAATGGAATACACAATTACTGAAAAAGTGCAAATTACAAAGTGGTTTTATAATTTGCCGTAGTATTTGACATAACCACATTTCTGTCATACAAACAGTTGACAATACTAAAATGGATACATTTTATTTTACCTCCCACTTCCTTCTCCTATCCATAGGCTTTCGTAGTTCAAGTTACTATCCTGTATAGAATGTTCTACTTAAAAAAAGTTACTCTCATCGATGTCAACTTATCTTAGTTAAAGTGAACATTAATTTTGGATTACCCTGTATACACAGACATAATTTTGAAGGTGTAGATTTGTTGCGTTGTATTTCAGCTAGTGCCATGTCAAATATTAAGAATTCACCTGCAATGATGTCAGAAATATAGAATTTTTAACATAAAGCTGCAGTTGGGCGTATTTTTGAAAAAAATTAAATAACTCAAAAACAGCTGATACAGAATTGCATGGGCGATCTAAAAAACTAATAAAAAAATATATCATGCTATTTAAATTAAGAAAATTGATGTGTAGATAAGTTTCCTGTGACCCGAAAGTGATACAAAAGCATAAATAATTTCGCCAGTGGGGCCTGATGACACTATCCGTAATTAGGTACAAATTCTCAGAATTGTAGGATTTCAGGAACATCGAAAAGTTCTAACGAACCAGTTCCGTGAATATCCCTGTATATATATTCGTCGTAAAGAGAAACATCATTTGTTATAGATACATTAATGTATTATCACATTTCAGCGCACCTGAATTTATTAAACTTGTAAAAATACAATAAGCAGCTATTGTCACAAATATATAAATGTAATTAACATTTAAATATCCTTTTAAGATTCTCTAATTTGCAATAGAGTATACTTCATTAATTTATGTGTACTTGTAATTTTTAACACGAAAATGTAAAAAGCACCGCTGAAAATGAATAAATTTGAAATAGGAAAAGGATGTATCTTTAGATGTCGTTGAAGCTGCTAATAATTACGGTGTTTACCTACCGCAGCTGTGTTTACTTTTGCAGCTGTGTTTACCTAAGCCTAGCGAACTTGAAGGAATGTAGGTTTGATATTCTTTGCTTTGTAGCGGGAGACATTACTTCTGTCAGTGACTGTACAAGGCCTCCACTACGGTTTAACACCAGAAGAAAAGTCTGTCATTACAAAAATCTGAGGCGAGCAGCTTGATACGTGCTTTGAGCTTTTGTGACAAAGAAACAACTTTAAATTTTACAAAATTTCGAACAGCGGGTATTGCTTTCGTACAGAAACTAAATAAAATAGTTACTCGGATAGGAGCTAAGCAATTTAGTGCACTATTTCTGATAATAGTGTAATTGTCGCTTTGGTTTCTACAGTCACAAACCATATTCCACCATGTCTTGCATCTTGAGGGGACGAATAATGCAATCTCTTTATAAAGAACTTGCTGATAAAGTACTACATATTTGGAGGAAAACAGAAACTGAAACAGTCAACCAGGAAAAATTTGAAGCAAATGACCTTAAAGATCCTTTGGGTCGCCTGGTGCAATATCCAATGACAGTAGTGCTTTCAACAGAGGTAATTTTTTATGCTTGGGGCATAAACTTTAAATAGGCATTCTCTTAAAAGAATCTGAGTGACCCTCTGCCCCCTTCCCACGCCTTTGGATTTGATTTCCACATCGCTGGCAGTCGTTACTTAATTATGGAATTTTTCTTGAATGCTCTAGGATTATCTGAGTGATAAACAAGGACTGCTTAGGAAGACTATTCTCATTTTTTGTAATGTTGGGCAGGCATAACTTGACATTTAATTTTGTTTCTCTCCATCGTCATTACTTTTTCAAATTGTTGTAATTCTGAATGATCTGATGACAATTAATAATGCAGAGTAAGCAATTCAATTACATACATTAAATGTACCGGTCTAATCGAACTTGTTAAGATTTGTAGTTAAACACAATTAATTCAATGAATTCTAAGCTAGGCGGAGATAATTTACTCCAGTATTTTATAAATAACTTAATATTAACTACATTTAGTCCCGAAATAACGGATCAACTGTAGGTAATTCGTAATGAATTTGATACTATAATCACCTACGCTCAGAGATAAAAAGTTTCCAGCGCCTGATTTCACTTTATAAAATATGAGATTATGTCTTCGCCGAGGGATACCCTTAATTATCAACAACAAGTCCAGTGCTAACGAGGAGGTGTGAGTATCCCGGGGTAGCCAGTATCGTCGGTATTGCTGTCGTCGTATCTCTTCACCGACAGGAGAGTACTCTGCCTCGCATCGCCAGTTATCCAACAACTCCGCTTTTAGCATTAAGCGAACGTTTTCCAACTTGATATCTGTTGTGCTCGGCGTGGTCTCCACATTAAGTTCAAACATGCACGGCAACTTCGACTCCCAAAACGACAATAAAACTTTTTCTAAGAAGCAAAACTGTCATCAGTACGACGTGTATAACAATGTGTTGCATTGTCGTCGTCTTGCCCGAGCCTGATCTCGCCCATTCGCCGTTCCCGGTATATTATAATATTTATTATTTGTGTCTCCCGCATGAATGGCGTAATGTCCCTTTAGCCTCATAACGGTCCGTCTCTCCCCCGTCTCATAGAAATGTTATTTTATTTAACTCTCTGGGAGAGAAAGCAGAGTCCCTTGTCTCCTCTTTCTCAAAGTCTCGCGCTACTGCTGCTATGGTTCTTTCTCGCATCTTTTATGACAGGAGAAGTGTTTAAAATTACCTCCTCCGAGAGACGGTCATATCATTTAATTTTCATGGTATTCTTCTTTCGCGAGGTCGGCCCGTGCGTTTTCCACTACGGCAAGTAGCGTTAACTTCTTTCTTTTCATCCGAGCGAAGTGTTCGTGAATTAAAAAATAACGCGTCATAACTATATTACGGTCGGCAATAGCTCAAATCTCCGGCTCGTTGCTCGACCATGTCGTATACATAATTGAAATGTGTGCTGGTGCCGTTCGCCTACTACGGTTTTACGCCTTCTGGGCAAGTGCAACACTTAAAACACGCCGCTGGACGGCTTTAAAATAAATTTTTACGCGCCGTAATGTTAGTTTTCTTTGTTTCGCTTATACGACGACGACTATAAGGATGGCCGACGGTAGCAACTGTGGTCGTTATTCGCGAAGGAATCTTTTCGCAGTAGTAGATACTCAATCGCAAGAAACGTATCAGACATGTACCGAAGATTAAGCACTATGAGTTTAAATTTTTGTTATAAAGCATCTGATTACTAATATTTGCTTTTAAAAGTGGTTTCTAAAGTACTAGTTATACTATACTTGACATAACATATGTGCTACGACAGTTATGTATGTACATACATATATGATAGCTTAAAGCCAATCAGTTAGCGTGAGGTTGTTTTCTCGAACTACGCTCTAGTTCTTACATGTAGCTGAAATGTAGAATACTTTAACAAATTTCAAGGTAATTTTATCTACCTGATATACGTAGGTTATTAAAGTTAATTTGTATTTTTTTCTACGATTTCTCATTATGTGTGAATTGATTTTCGAAAGCATCCACTCGAAAAATATATGTATATATTTTCATTGTACGTGTAAGTCAAAGGCGCAGCTTACTTGTTACAAAAACGAGATATAAAGAATTTCAATTTGGTAAACAAGGAAAGAAAAAATGGAACGATTGATTATGATTACACATTTATCAAGAAAATATGAAATAGCACATTAAGGTAACCTTAATTCGTTTTGAAGTTCTGCAACCTTGAATTGCAAGTTAGTATGCAGTCGTGTCGTGTACAAATATGACATAATCGGTGTACCCTCCATAACTGTCCTGCGGAGAAAACAGTGCGAACATTGTTTCTTGTAAATACAAAGCTGCATGCGTAAGCTGCTGGCATGTGCAGCGATTTGACCAAGTTTAATAATACATATGTCAACACTCGTAATTCCGGATTCTCCGTTAAAGCTGAAGCGATAATGCTTTTGAAATCAGCAAAATTTCGTGCTAATTTTGCAAGAGAATTTTTCATCTGTTTTTTTTTATATTAATTTCGTGGGTTGTTTGTTGGAAAATTTTCCTCTGTAAGCCCTTAGAGTAGCTCCTACAGTTGGTGCCTTGTTCTTACTCTAATAACTCTTAAAATGTTAAATTTTCAAAAATAACACCAAGACACCTACATTCTATTAAATTCGTGCACAATGTATAATGTATGTACAGTATGTCTCACTAAGTTGGAACCATATGGAAAACTTTTTTATTATTAATTTATTGTTTATAAAAAGTTCTGCATCTTCTAAAATATAAAACACAATCATCAGATATTAATTTTCTTAGGTCGTATACGCGGTTTGTTAAAAAATAAAAATTTTACTCAAGAGTAATGTACCTTTATATTTGACAATATTAACAATTGTTATAAGGAAAAGTTAATCAGAACTAAAAACTACATTCAAATATACAGCTACATTCATTTACATTGAAAAATTAGGTTTTGTTATTTTTTTACTAATCTTTTTATTTTGAACGAACATTTATCCCTTGAGATTATGAAACACATGATAACCTTTTCGCTTCTGATGTTTTCTAACAATTGTGCGATTTAAGCGCGTAATTAATGCATGTCCATTTATTTTGCAAATAAAATACGTACAAATACTTAATTGTGTAACATAATATTAATACTAGAGATAAATGAACATTTATTTTCCACTCATTCCATTAATGCCTCGACATATCCACCTTCCCTTTCAATACATTTAATCGTTCTATTAGTAAACTCGCGCACTACATTCCTTATCATTTATGGAGAAATTTCCTGGCATGTTTCTAAAATTATCCTCTCCAAATGGTTAACACCTTGGAACGGACCCTTCTGATAGATTTTCTGTTTCAAATAACCCATAAGAAGTAATTAAGAGGCGTTAAGTCAGGGGATCTAGCAGGCCAAAAATAATCAGAATATCTATGGATAACTTTTCCATGGAACATTCAATGTACTGTGGAATGTGGCACCGTCTTGTTGGAACCAAATACATGGACGTTCTTGTAAAGGTAGTTCGTCCAAGAAGTCATTGATATGAGTTTGTAAAAACTGTAACTAATTAATCAATAATAAATTAATTAATATTAATCTGTTCTTATAAATGCCACACCACAAGTTCGTCTTAAATGAATATTGGTCATAAGACTTTATTGCAAAGTTTGGATTATTGTTAGACGACCAGCGACAATGTTGTGAGGAAACAATTCCGTTTGATGAAAATGTTGCTGCGTCGAAAAAATTATACGTCTCGTAAAAAGATGTCTTCTTCTAACTCTCCTTGGATGAGAGAGCAAAAATCAAAGCGCCTATCATAATCCCTTTCTTTCAATTTGTGAATGATTTTTGGTTTGAATGGTTTGTATTTATTAGGTTTAAAAATTCTTGCCACTGTATCTTTACTTACATTTTGTTGCATCAACGATTTTCTTTTGCGCAATGACAGTTTTGTATTTTCTACTACAGACTCCATTACTTCAAACTGCGTAGTCTCATCGGCAACCAGCTTTTGGCGTTTTCCAATAAAATTACTTTTAATACTTCCAGTACTCTTAAATTTATTTACTATTTTTGTAACAGTCGAATAATTAATATTTTTATTGGGATGTCGATTGTTAAAAATAATAGCTGCTTCTCTATGTGTTTTATAATTTTCTCCCACAATCAAAACAATTTCTATTTTCTCTTCACAAGGTAATAACGGTACCATTTTTATGTGTCATAAATTCTAACGCGTTTCAAAACTGTCAAAGATTTCAAACAATCAATTTGCATTGATATCGTATACAAAAAATAAAAAATATTGTTTTCAATCTAAACGGATGTAATTGCATATTTGAATGTAGTTTTTAGTTTTGATCAACTTTTCCTTATACCAATTTTTAATATTGTCAAAAATAAAGGTACCTACTTTACTCCTGAGTAAAATTTTTATTTTTTGACAAACTGCGTATACGACCTAAGAAAATTAATATCTGATGATTGTGTTTTATATTTTAGAAGATGCAGAACTTTTTATAACGAATAACTTTTTTCCCTAAAATTAATAATAAAAAAAATTTCCATATGGATCCAATTTAGTGAGACATACTGTATAATAAAATATTTGAACATAATTTTCTTGATTTTCTATGAATTATACAATTACACATTTTCAAAATCACGAACGAGAAGCTAACCGAAATCGGTGTTAAGAACTCTACTAATAACGCTGGCGTTGTTTTGCTAGAAAGAGTATGCTACTCACACCTATTATATGACACTTGCTGATGTCCAGTAACGTGCAATTTGGATTCAATATTTCTTATTTAGCGAGTATCCTTTTTTTTAGTATTTTCTGCTCTATTTCATATTAAACAAGTGTTAATGATGTTTTGACATGACCTAAAAATATGCTTAAAATAAAATGGTTTATAATTTAGCTTTACGTAAATTCGTTTTCTAAATCCAGTTTACATACAACAACTCTCAGGTTTTTGAATAATACAAAAATATATGTATTGCGGTAAATAATAAAAGGTCAAGGCTATAACTGATGCAGAGAAGTCACGTTTGCAACCATCAAACCAATACCAAAGCAAGCGAAGAAGAGTAGCAATTTAGGAAGAAGATTCTGATGATGTGAAGATTGGCTCCTGCTGAGTCACCCCAACTCCAAATTTTCAGATGGTAACCCCAATAATTTCATATAAGTATTTTTGGAGAAGGCAATAAAAACTCAGCAATTTAGTAAGCATTTATCAATGTCAAAGAATGTTTTTGGTTCGCTGATAGTAAGCATCCCTATTGTATGGTATATCAGGAACTAAATGAAAATATGGTATATTTGATAGACGTATTTAATTTTGTCAGACATTAACGACTTACCGTCTTAATGATTTCCTATGAATCCAACTCAAAAGTAGAGTCTACTAAAGGAAAATACGAGATTTGATTGAATCTGTATGTGTGAAATTAACTTGTATGTATGAAGAGACATATTAAAAATATCAGGTCCTTTCCGTAAGGTCATCCATTCGTTTTATGTATGTAAGCATACGTCTTTGCCAAGCGTTATATAGGATTCTATTCGGACGCTCCGTTTTGTATCTGCCAAAACGAGCCTTCTCCAAAAATATATCGCTGCGTTTTGGCGATATGAATGCTAACTTGAAATATAAAAATTGTGTGGCTTAATTCTAAGGAAACGTTTGGTATATCGAAGTTCATTCTTGAACATAATATCTTTTTAAATTGCACGTGTTGTTTTTTTCTCGATTTACCAATCATAAGAAGGGTAATCTATACCTCAGTGATCTGATGATTTGAAATTAAAACGCGAGGCCGTTTCTTTCGAAAATGATATCAGTATACATGGGCATCTTTTTGCAAATGACTTAATAGGTGCTCGTTCCAATCTCGCGAACCCTGCTAATTTTTGAGGGCACGTTCTAGTCACTGACACTATTACTACCACTTAAGTGTATTTTTCGGCAAAGCTTGCCAGATATATACCTACATATATTATATTTTCAATAAACGAAATATGTCTGCAGATTCTCCCAGTACTACATGTCTAAACGTCAGCATTGAAGTCTCCTTATCTGTGCAACTATCTACCTTACATATTGAAGGATCGATCAGGCTGTCAAGATTTTTGAAAGAGGATGAAACTGGATACCAACATCTAACGGCGGCTAATGCTTTCGCTTCCATCCTAACTATTCAGTGTTAAACGTTAACTGTGAATAAATATAATTAATTTTTTTCTGATTTTTAGAAAATGTACAAAATACCTCGGACACATAATTTAAAATACATTATAATATAGAATCAGGCGGACTTGTTTCGACATAGCAAAAGTAATGGTATTTGATGTCTATTCGGAATGTTTGTACTCATTGGAGGCTGTTCACATTTTTTTGGAGTAACGTACAACAAGCATCCGGTTTACAGGTATAATACTACAAAAAAGCTTACGTGCGGCTTATGAATAGATTTAACCAGACTTTTTGTACTTTTATGATTTATAATCAACCATATTTTGTGAAAAAAGAATAAGGTAGTTAATCTTGAGACGACAAATTAATAAATGCTGCCGAAGCATGTAAATTATTATTATATTACTATTGCTAAGATAATGAAAAATGAATTTCTAAATTATAGTTTGCGATTTGCGATATCATTTCAAAGAACACAAACAGAAACCTTACGGTTCTAACGTCTTGGATTAGAGTGTTGTTTCTATCAGACAGTAAAACCATTAGTAATAATGTCGCTATTATAATTATTTTCCTTTTGTTCAGTCCAAAACTTCGTCTACATTTTTAATATACCCAGAGTTGGTGTATAGAACTCCTAGCTAGCAAGTATAAGAATAAACTGGCTACAGCTTTAATTAAACCATGCTAAATTAAGTGCAATAAATGACGAATTCACCATTTATAAAGGGAATTGTCACCTGATTTAATTATTACCAGCCGACCGTAGCTAAACACAATTTTACTGCCCCTAATATCTCTAGAGGAAAAAGTTTTCTTTTGTGTGAGGACTAATACAAGTAAATTGACTTTTACTTAAATGGCAGAGGCAAAACTCTGGGATTCCGCAGAGGGTGAGGATGTTTGCTCTGCTACCGAAACCGTGGCAACACGGCAGAAAAAATGCTCATGCTACGTATAATTCTGTTATTCTTTATTCTAGCCTAATTACATTTACTGCGAAGTTGAATACTTTGGTATTTTCCATTTTTCTCATTGTTCGGCGACGGGACTCGATCTCTCTGAAAATAAAATGAAATTAATTAAAAATGTATGCAATTAAAAACGAGAATAAAGGGTCTGAGGGTAATGGTATGGAATCAATAGAATATATGCAATGTTATCTTCACTAGTTACATTCAGATATACTTCTAACCGCCGAGGTAAATTAGGAAAAATTAAATGAATATTTGTGCAGTACATGTCACACAGTATCTTACTAATTTAAGTGGCTATGCATCTGCAATAATTCTGTTTGCAATTTCCTACCGAAGTTTAGGAGAGGAACATAAAAATGACATTAAACGGAACTAAAATGTAAAATAACCACATACTACCATTTATTGAATTCTATCTTTAACAATACAAACTAGTCCGTAAAGTTTTTAACTGTCATTATAACGATATGCTTTTTCGATACAAACTTTTCCCTTTTGAAAAATCATTTTATATATGTAGCACACTAGGAAAAGGCAAAATAAATGGCTTAACTGAAACCGTGAACGAAATCAGTAATTATTTAGTTATAAAAATAAACTGCCATTATACGTTACATACATATACATATAATTAAAGGCACTTCTTACATTTTGCAGAGAAAATGCCTCTCAGTCCCTTTTGACAGTTTCATGAAGGTCTCTTATGATGACGAATTGTAACAGGCTTATTTTTTACGGGCAAGTAAATTCTGATGTCTATTATGCATAGTTGTAGTAAAATGTGTCAAATATTGAGTCCGTATGCAAAGAACAGTAGCCCCAACTATACTTTCTAAATAATGTGGCATTTCAACTAACTCACTGCATTACTTTACATGTGCAACGTTTGTTTCTTGATGCACTAGCTGGGCCTAAAGCTTTATTCACGTTTACGTGATGCCAATGCTAACTCAATTTTCCGAGTATAGACAAACGCATTTCTCTTTCTTGCTAAGGAACACCGAGTCTGAATTTTCTTTTTCTATACTTGATAGTAACACTGTATGTAGAAAATTTTGTAAAACTACTCCACGAGAAAAAACACAAAAGAAAGGAATGCTATTAATATTGCTAGGTGAAGCTAGAGAATACTTTAAATTCGACGATGAAGAAGGTCATAGTGGATCTGAACAAAACGGAAAGATCGGATTTAATCAAGAATTGCAGATGGAAAACAAATATGTTTTGCAAGGATTGTTCTTTATTGAAAACTATAATGAAACAATGCGAAAGCGTCGGGTCCCTCAAAATATTCGAAGTAGATCCAGAATGTTGATTATCAGACAATCTATTATAAAAAGAGCTGTGAAAAGCAAATCTGACCTACTAGATATATGCAGTAGTTTGTTTTTAATGACGATTATATTGTTGAATATGCCAAACAGCCTACTGACAAAGGGCAGGTAAATTACGAACGTTCAGGAAGTTTAAATCCAATTGCACCACAACAAATAATAGCACTACTAGGCTCAGTGCAAATCTATCGAAGATAATAAACACAGTAAATACATACGATGTAAGAATAGACGACTACCTAATAAAAAGAGAAGCAGAGTGTACGCACCTAGGAAGTATTTTAGACGAGGAAGAATTATGACATAAAGATATACAAAGCACGCTAAGCAAGACACAAACAACTTTCAACATGCTAAGGATGATATTATGGTCATTAAGGCAGACTAAAATAAACACGAATCTCAGGATTTTCGCGACGAACGCAATAACCGTTTTACTCTATGGTTGCAAATCATGAACAATAAAAAAACAGATAAGAACAAAATCCAGATTTTTCTCAACCTACGAAGCATACGAAGATTCATAAATAGATATTGGCTCAACACAATATCAAAAGAAGATGTATGGCAGGTTACAAACAAAGAACCAGTGTAAACAACAATAAGTCAAAGAAGATATAAGTGAATCGGTTAACATTCTGTAAAGATAGCGCCAACATCACAAAATAAAGCTTCGAATTCGTTGTGAGATGGAAGAAGGAAATAGGACGTCCAATAAATACATGGAAGAAATCCACCCTAAAAGAAGTAGTAGGATAGAGGAAATTTATAGAAGATATCTGTAACCCGACAAAAAATCGAATTAACTGGACCGAAGGAAGAAAAAAAATCGCTGCAAATAACTAACGAGCGTTGGTCTGATGCCCCAACCTCCCACAAAGTCACTGAATCATTTAGATGCTCTATGCTTCACGGAAGTGCAAACGATTTACTACTACTTTGGAAAATGTATTGAGTAGCCAACTAAGAATGTCGTTCGGCTATATCTCAGAAACCGTTTACAGTACAGGTTTAGGCCAATAAAATTCCTTTCTAATAAGACTAAATTTGATAAATTTTGTTCACGAGAAGCAGAATAATTGTAATTTATAGAAGACATTTTTACCATCCCGGTTTTCGCCGATTTGTTGGTAATTTAGCCTACTTTTTAAATTTATTATTAAAAAGGTAATTTAAACAGGGGCCTCTAGCATGCACATTATTTATTACATTGGTTCGAATTTGTAACCATTAGATTGATGGAATAATGCTCTTTTCGACGAGACTAAGTTTGCAAAATTCGGTTCAGCAGAACCGGAGTTATAAGCGTTCCCTCAATACAAAGGTTGCCCTCCTACCCTCCCCTTATTTGACAAAATACAAGAAAGTTTTCCGATGTACAATACGCAAAATTTACAGTAGATTCCGATTTTCATATTTATGACAGATCTTAAGTTGGTAAATTTTGCGTAAAATAAGAATTAAAATTTTTGATAATCAGTTACGCTCTCTAGCGGTCATCCTACGCCTTTCTAACTAACTTCCAGATGTTTTTAGAGGTCAATTTAGTTAATAATATTTTCCCAAAGCTGTACTGTAAACCGTTCCTGAGATATGACCGAGTGACATTCTTAGTTGGCCACCCGGAAGAAATGTTTCAGTTTGCATATCGCAATATTAATGCAGACTCTTCTTTGAAAAAAGTCATGACAGACGATTTGTGAAACAATTGAAAAAAATGTAAATGTTTCAAGGACGATACTAGCTCAGCCAATATATGCACTTGAACTCAAACAAATACAGCTTCATAATACTTGCTTTAATGAATTCACATACTTATTACTTGATATAGTACACTTCGAATTTCTCAAAAGACATATACCTAATTACATTCTAGATATATTCCTACCTATCCAAATATTTAAATCTATACAAATCATTTTTTGCACTCAAGGGCAAATATGGCAATATGGAGCAAGTTCTGTAGCTATTTCTCTAAATTGACTCACATTAAAGTCTTGTTAGTACTCTAATCACAGCTACTGTGACAACCCACGAACAACACAGTACAAAACAACACCAAAACTTACATTGTGGTCCTTGTAATATTCCAGTTATACCTAAACTCGGAAGATTACGTACAATTTGTTTGAATTGAACAAAACTGCAACATTGCACAAATCCATTCTTCATTCTAGACCAATGTTCGGAATACCATCCATGAGTGTTACAAACACTGGAGCATATATACTTAGCCGTCGGGTCATACGGATTATTGTACACCACTAACACAACCCCTTTCTTGGATTTCTCCGAAAAGACAATTTTCCATAGATATTTAGGTACTGGAAATTTTTTCCCACGTTGTGATAAGTATAGAGGCCTCATTTTCCCTGATCTGTCTTTTAATTCCAACACGTCAAAAGTTCCAGTTATAATTTGAAGGTGTTCATCAATAGAATTTCTTAATTTTCGTATCATTTCTTCGACGTGCTTCCAATTGCGGTCGTCAATTCGATTCCATTGAGGAGAAGCATTTAAAAAGAAAAATGTCGCATATTTCCAACTAATTAATGCAAAATCTTCTTCTGGTGAAAGCTGACCTCTAGCTAAGTAACTATGATTCGATATGTAATGCGAAGATAAAATTGATGACTGCAGTAAGCTGGATAATCTAGCTCGGTGTGCTTCATAGTGGTAAACCAGAGATACAGATTTATTCTCCGGAGACAAACCCTTGGTGTTAAATGTAGGTTTGTGATATGATCCATTAAATTCTAGAAGTTGATAAATATTGAAAAAACTAAAAGAGATAATACAATAGACATACTTGGTAATTCTGGAGTTAAAAGTACATGTTTAGTATAAACGGCATATCCTTGGTCGACATCAAAGCATACCTCTATAAGCTTTAAAAACTGATCTTCGATAAAATACCCAATATTGGATATGTATCCATTTGTACATGTTTCATCCGTATGAACAACACTTGCTCTCACGGCCCTTCGACATTCTAAAGCATAAAATGGATAGATTTGGTTCGATATCAAGAAACCATCAAAATTAATACAGGTCGCTACAGTTACATTCTGGTTAGCTACAAAATATATACAAACATCATTGTTATACATTTTCTAAGCAAAATATTATACTTGCTTTGATTCAAACGATTCAGGTGGCCAGCACATAACAACACAATTTGTTCACCTTGTTGAAAATGCATTCCATTAGCGGACGGTAGAAAGAATTCATATTTCCCCGTGTTATTCTTGACATATACTGGTTGTCTTTGACTTTTCGACGAAACTAAACACGCTATGTAACAAAGTTTTCCTTAATATGTGCTAAGCACTTGGTTTTTACGTACCTTCTTGACTATAATCTGAAGATAATAAAACTACGAACAATATTAGTATTACACTTCGCATGGTGTACGAGCAATTAGAGGATATATTTATAGCAGGACAAGCTGACCCACAGGTTATTTGATTGGAATTAGTATTATATTTTTAGATACAACACATGTAATGGATAATATAGATAAACACCGTTTGATTTACGGGCTGCTAGTACATTTATCATTAACGAAATTTATTTATCACTGATCGAAATTTGTATATTTAGACAGTAGCTAATTTATAATTTTATGCTTAACACTTACAAACATAAATTTATATAGTTTTTTACATAAAATACAGTAAAACGTGATTATAATGAAGTTCTCATCGAATCCAAACATTCATATGCTGTTAATCTCTTATGAAATAATGACGACATCGGGCTGTTTAGCGGAAACATCATAAAAGGTATTGCAGCGATAGATATTTGTTTCCCAGGAAGTACAATATACTGATTTCCGCTAAATTAATGTTGTTAAAAGGTTTTATTCTCTGTAGATTAATAGTGACCACATTATCGACTTTTTACTTATTGAATGCAATTTTGTGAAAAATTTGTAATGTTAGTGTCTTAGAATGGACCTTAGTTTAAAGAAGTAGAATTAATATTATTTCAGTTTTCCATAATTAATTACATACGTCTGTTGGGGTTACCATATAAGGATATAAGATTTCATTTCATTGGACCTGTAGCAAGGAGAAAAGTTGCAGGTGATAATTTAGTAGAAGAGTTGTATGAGGATTGTGTGATGTATGGAAAAAGCTATGAAGGATAATTTAGGAATTCTCTTCACATTCTAGCATATTTTATATAGCATACTTAGTATTGATTGCAACATCATGGGGTAGCTAACTTTATTTTGGTTAAAATCTTGTGGACCTTTTTTTGGGGTTGACTGGTTTCTTAACACAGGATGGCATATATTGATGATGAGCGCAGAAGAGTATGAACTTCTTTGGTTTGTGATTTAAAATACATGTTTCTCTTACTACACTGAGAAAAAAGAAGTGTTCAGTCAACGCAAAACAGTTTGATACAACACACTTTTAGCCTTGTATATAAACAACGCACGTGGTCAATTGGTTCAATGCACAAAATAGTGTTGGGATATGGTGTAGAACGAATGGCATTTTATGTTGTTTGAACATTTTAAAAATGGTTCTTTCAACAACATTATGCAAGCTAGGCCACGGCTAGTCAATCGGCAATACGACGAGGACGGAATAGGAGGAGGGAATAAATGCCCCATCTTTATGTAACAGACATTTCTTTCAACACAATTGTAATGTTAATCTTGACATCGATTTCTTTAATTCACCATAGAAAATTGTTTCCACTTTTATATGTTAAACCAACATTGATATAGTGTTGATTGAACATTTAATCGCCATTAATTGGATCAAATTTTTACTCTTCATATTTTTGTGTTGAAGTAACAATTATTAGCGTTAGTTCAAAATAAAAATATTAACACTAAAACGTTGATAGCGCTAACCGCAATTTATTTTTGATTTTACATTATTTTATGTTGACGTAACACAAAAACCGTAACATTATCTTTTGTGTTGAATTAACCCAACCATTTTTCTCAGTCTACCGTTACCCCAGGAATATCTCTACCATGTTGAAGGTGGAAATGAACGCTAAATTATATTACTAAGTGACAGCACTTCGTTGCAAAATTCAGCAAAGATCCTATAAATTTTTAATTTCTCTGAAATTTTATGTAGTTATAATTCCTAAATATAGGTGCTTTATGTATTGGCATTTCTATTCTTTTCAATTATTTTTATTTATTTTAAATCATGAATATTTCATATAATGTAAAATTAACTTTATCCATTAGTTTCTTCACTAGATGTAGTGTCGTCTTTACCTAGTTTCATAACTTTGTCTTATTAGTTGGTTCTAGTTTGGTGCGTTATTGCCTTTGAATTAATGTGTATCCAGGTTTTAGAAACTGCAAACAAGAAATGTGTCTCCGTGTTTTATGTAGTAATTTATTCAGCAACGTGGTAGAGGTCATATTATTGTCTATTTATGATATGATTTTGCCATTCTAATGTAACGCTTAAAAAATGTAGCCGTTCGCGCCTAGTCCAGTTTTAAGAAATATGCAGGTTTTGCGCTAAATCTTGGATGCAGGACAATTTTGTACCCATTGTATTTTTCTTCCGTTGTTATTTATATTTAAAATAATTGATTCTTACCTATTCCACTTCCTAACTCCCTAAGTAGGCCAGCAAACTTCGATAACAGGGCAACCTACGACATAAAGTAAGCTAATTTTCAGAATTTGACAAACTGGAACTTCTGCTACTACCAGAATTTTTTTGGATGTGATGAGGCAAAGCTAAATGTTTCACGTAAGCGCACAGAACATCTCCACGTTATTGTATGTTATCACATCTAACTCTGGTTGTAATTTTTCATTATCAACTTGCTATACATTTTTAGTTACTTAATATTCTGATTGTTAAGATTTTGTGAATGAAAACAGGGTTTATACTGTTTCCTGTTTATAAGAGTGTATGCATCTGTGTTTATATAATAATAAAACTAAAACTACAATTAAAACTAAAACTACAATTATTCCAAATACCGTCAATAAAATATTTATTGTGAGTTCCTACATAAGAAAATATGGAGCTATACTGTTCTGTCACTAACGACAGAAATGAAAGAATGAAATTATTAACACAAATATAATATTAATAAAATTGTACAAAAGTCTTAAAATTATCCCACCCTCTTTCTTACCTTGCTAATTATGTGTGTGTGTGTTCGTGTATATGTAGTTATTCTAATCCTCTTCAATCTTCCTTTAAGTTCGCTCGTCCTGATAAATTTTCCTCTGTTCTTTCTTCCTTTTTTGTACTCTGACACCCACTTATCACTTGTAGCGTTATTGCATAAATATCAAATCGTTTGGTAATTACTTTTATGTGTTTTTCTTATAAACTAAAATTTTTCGTTGACTGTTTACCTTCTGTCAAAACAGATCTGTTTACATCCACCTGCTGCTGCTCCGAACTACCAAAACTGCCGTTACGTCATTCCCCACTAGATTTTCTAATTTATTGTACGATGTATTTTTAATTTAGAAATTGATGCCTAATCGGGTCGTGTTGTGTCATGTATGTGTTTGTATGTGTATGTTACATTAAATTTTGAATTTTTCTCTCAAATAAAAAATTACTATTATTATATTTGTGTTTTCTTTTTCCACTCCCTCTATCGCTGTCCTAAGATTTTTTCTTTATAAACAAGTAACGTAAACAATAAGTTATATACCATCATTACTAAACATTGCAAAAATTAATTAAATCATAATTAATCAAATTAAAACTCTTTAAATATCACATAACAATACTTTAAACTGGAATGCTAAACAAGATTTGCTGGTTGTTGAAAAAATCGAAGGCCAAACTTGGGAGAACGGTAACACTCGTAAACAAACTTGGACTGCAAATAAACGAATTCAAACCAGAACAAGCTTATGCGCTAGGAAAAAATTATAAAATCCGTAGTTCTACGAGTCATCCAGAACGCTCGTAAGTATCTTTAACTCTGGCCCTCGAAGATCAAGTAACTTCTCTTTCGTATTGATGAGAAGTTTACACAAATTTCCTTCTGTCGAGTTTGTCCAGGCGTTATACTTCAAAGATACGCACTTTCCTTCGCCTTCCATTGTTGAACTTTTTTCCTAAAAACAAAAAACTTCCCATACAATTGGATGCTTGTTTTTTAAGTTTATCAGCTTCAGCATTTACTTTAGAATTACTGACCTCATTCTATTCTAAGCTGCAGGAAGAGGTTGCTAACGTCTACAAAGACGACAAGACGCCTAGCTAATGTTTTGTGGGGATTCGTAAACTATCCTGAAACATATCTGCTCACTATACAGACATGACACTCGACAATAGACTAAGTCATCGATAGTATTTATGTTATAATTATACAATGAATTCCTAAGAAAGCGGCTTATTCTATTTCTTATTATGACTCTTTAGATTGTGAAATGTCCATGATATAATAACCACTGCTTGTTCCCATCTCCATAAAAAATGTGCTGAAAACGTAATCTAACAAGATCCGAACACCACCCAGTGGTCACTTTGGATTGATGCCTTATATTCATAAACAATAAAGAATAAACCTAGTATGAAGTCTACACTGCTAGAAATGGAGAGGTCTTCATGTATGATACATCTGATTGGAATAACCATATGAAGCTGGTCTAAAATACAGGGAAAAGATACGTAGATGCTAACTACGAATCACTCCAAGGATTTCAGAATTAAAGCTTAGATTTTATGAACAATATATGAATGATATGAATATTTTCAAGAAGTGTTAGACGGTAGACTACTATATAAATCAGCAATTGTCAGAATATTCGATAGACAACAAACCTAAGATGTCGATCTAGTACTTATAGTGTAAGCGCTAAAGTCCAAACTTTTCATAGTACACGACCCTACATAACATAAAGAATTCTTTTGTATTGTTGGTAGATATTTATAAATTTTTAAACAATTTCTAAAAATCAAATAGTAATGCAATTTGCGATCGTCTCGTACTTGATATTGTAAAATGATACAAATCTAAAATCTCAATTTCGGTGAGAATTAGTTCGTTAACAATGGGTATATAAATAACTTTCAATATTTTCCGCTTTACTCGCAATTTTTCGGTACAAGTAAAGAAATGCGTACTTTTTTGTTATCTTTTTCCTTACTTACACCACACCAGACATATCATCGAGACGTTCTCTAAAGAAAAATATGAGGGGCAATTTTCGGATTGGTTTATCTAAGTTGGATTAGTTTATCATCACTTCTCGGGCGGTGAAGCTCTCTTGCGAGTTCATTTCGTGATTTTCTTTCTCATGGAGCAATTTCTTCACATGAATTCACCCGTCCGCTACATATATATCCGTCTTCCTTGTTTCACGTGTGTCCGTCCGGCGATAGTGGTCGATCTTTATCCTAACCGCATCCTACTGACTGCGCCATGTATACGTTCGTCTCTATCGTCTGACACGAGATGATTTTTACTCCGAAATGGCTACGGAGATGATTTTTGCCGGGGTCAAGTCTCGAGGGTGTGCCGACGTTCGCGACCCCTTCAGGACGGCGTGTGGTGTCCTTCTCACACCATCGTGTACAGCCGAAAGAGGTGCGTACATCGGATCTCTCCGTCATCTCGCGCACCGTGAGGTGATCTAGTGCACTCTGCTCCTCATAACTTCATCCGACCCGATCATGGCCCGCTGGGGACTCTATGACAAATGTATCCTTCCGCCAACTTCAAATTAGTTCCGGTCGTATAGAGTGATACGTATAGGCTGTCGCCGGCGCGTCGGGATGCCCGCCTTCTCCTTCCTGCTGAGTACACACACGCTCTATATAACTGATAAATCATCTTCGTATGGTGAGTGAATATACGCTGAGGTATATATCAATAAACTGCAGAAGTTTGCTGAGAATGGGGTAAAATTATGTGTTGATTTATGCAGATCATTGCATCTTCAATTAAGCAAGAAAATTGAACCGAATGGTAGGTACAGAAAATTCAGAATGTTTAATATTCCTGTTGTTGCTGCAAAGAAATTACTGTTATATTCATTTATACAAATCAGAACACTGCTCTAATGACATCAAAAAAGCATAGAAGTCGTTAGAGACTAACTTAGATAAAGCTGCACCAATAAGAATTACTTCCATATGACCTATGTACGTCATTTTATTCATCACGAAATTATATTTAAGCATACTTGCAACAGAAGTATACAAATATTTTGGATCAAATTAGTAACACACTGTTGCCTTTAGGCAAGCATCCGTCCAAGTTAGTACAATTCTTAAATGAGTCTGATTCTATACAAAACTCGCAGCCTTTTCTTGGAAAATTATCTCCACAACTATGCAAGTATTGCCTTCTCAACGCTCAAGAATTAGTTCTTAATTTAGATTACATTAATTTCTTTTTTAGCAAGCAATGTCTGGAACCACAATTTTCTATATAGGATGTGTTCATACTATGTTGAAATGTTCTGGTTATAAGGGAGTACTTCAAATAAATACCACCACATCTTCACTTAAAATCATCTATTTATTTCGTTAATGTGTACCACGCTAATGTGCTAATGTCTCCTAGGTTGAAATTAGAACTTAATTAATATCATGATCGACACTTTATAAATATATGTATATCATTAAGTAGGCGAAATTACGAATGCATTTCGACGTTCATTTACCTGAAAGATGTAGGACACGCTGACTTAGTGCTATGCACAATAAGCACTTGTGAAATAATTTTAATTAGGTTAGAGCGTAATTAATAAAGCAAGATAAGTTATTTTGATTAAACTAAATAACTTTCCTAAAATAGTATCATAATCAATTTCTTATTTAAACTGCTGCCTTTACAATGTGTTAAGACCTCTTGGTCAATTCTTCGATTCCTTAGGAATTCCTCTCTGATAACGCCCAACTAGTAGCTACAAAATTTTTTTGCCTCCGTGTTCTTTTGGTTCGTCAAAATGAACTCGCAATGTTCTATGAGAGTTGGAACAGTAAGTTCATTATGGTATTCTTATTCGCTATTATCTTTATTTAGGTTGTAGGTAAATTAGAGAAATGGATGGATACGTATCAGCGACTCTGTTTCAGTTCTTACAAAAAGGTAGCATTTAGCCAGCCACAAGGATGTCTTTGTGACGTAATAAAGTAAGGAAAATTGTTGGTTCAATAAATTAAGTTGAATTTCTAACTTATCTTTATTATTATTTGATAATAATAATGTGTAGCTGTTGACATGAAGATTTCGTAATTCCTTGAAATAAATATTTGGCCATAATCGGGAAACATAACTGCCATGACGAAATTATAATGGCAAGACTAGTAGAACAAGCATGCCTGTTTTGGCGTTCCTGTCATCTGATGATACTTTTCATTTTAGTCAGCCAGAAAGAAGAAATGTTTACATGTTGGTTGAATTTTAGATTTGACATCTAAAATTAAATATGTTTTGCGTCAAGTAATCTTTGAAAGTTTGACATTAAATTGGCTGTTTGTGATTATTGTAGATGTTGTACACACAAAGCTAATTTTTAACATAATCGTTTAGGAAGATCTATGTGAAGCAACTCTCTAGCGCTATTATTAGTTGAAGTAACACTTATTTTATCGATAAATTTGTAACATATTTGTATTAAATTATATATCCTTTTCAGTTTTAAAACTTGACTTTGTTACTACTAACATTATTTAGAAGTGGTCAAGACCGGAGAAAGTTATTGTTGAATTATTCCCACATGTTACCCATACTAGTACACCAAACAAAATTGATAGCTGCATAAATATGTACTTAGCTGCGTAGCTGTTGCCTTGATAATCACTTCAAAGTTTCTGTTCTAATTTAGATAACTTTGAAATGCTTTGAATGTACACTAGAGACTAAAATAGGGCCCAAAATACAGTTGAGTGTATGGTAATGGAATTTCCTGTTATTGAAGGTAACTTTTTATTTTCTGTACAAAGAACTGTACATGAAATGGAATTGAAGATCGTTTTTTCTGATGGAAAATCTGGAGACACTGGCTCTATAATTATTGATATGTTACTCCAAGGCAAAATTACACAATAGTCTCAGGAAATAGGTCCATTACAAGAATAAATTATTAGAAACCCGACAAACCAGTTGCATATAGATGAAACAGTTACTGAAACCCATCTGATAACTTTGTTCTGGCTGAGAGAGGGAAACAAGGAAGACGAAGAAACGTATGCGTACGGGATGTTAACTGTGATTTAGTTAGACAAGATCAAAAAAAAACCTATTAGTACAGGATTATTAATTGCATGTACAATATTGGGAATGGTTGTAAAATCAAGTTTAAAATTGTTTATCATCGCGATGAGCATTCGAACATACCCATTATGAATTACTATAATGATGTAAACCCCCATGAAACCACAACACACTATCACCAGTATGAGTTTTCTATTAACGTGTACGCAAGTATAATAAAAAATTATCGAATTTGCATTTCCATTGCCTACTCGATTAATAAGCGAACTCTACCGACATTTTTCGAAAAATAAACTGAACCTTTTATTAGAAAATGTACTATGTACTAACTGCAAGAGAAAGTTATACCATGCCCAGCACGTTGCTCTAACTTTAGTCTCATAGATTTTTTTATTTTATTTTTAGTGTACGAGAGCTGTTTGAGATACTGATCTTCTATTAAACAGGATTGAAGACGTTAGATTATCACGTGTTTCAAATCGACCAAAATGTGCTTATTATCATTTAAAATCTGAATATGTATAAATCCCATTTGTTAGGCATGCATGATTTACGATTACTGTGCCACAGGTGTATCTTTCTACCAATGGTAATTCACTTTTATAATAGAGGGATAGGTTCGAATTCTATGTTGTTAGATACAACAAGAATTCTATGTTGTTAGATACAATGGTTTAGGCGGCGCTGCTGGCATGCACATCACTTATCTGCACGAGTATCATCGAGAACATTTACAAGCCAAAATATAAAATCTACAAACGAACCATTGATATAAATTGAATAATATATGACTTCTAATTTTGATCTTAGAAACCATGATTAACCAAAACTTATTTTACTTTTTGTAGGAATTCCGTTTATGTATAAATATACAACCTGCAATTACCAAGATAAATTCAGTGAGAGTTAGAAATGTCATTGTGGTTGAAGGATTCTATTCCGTTCCGTTTTAAGCAAAAATAATGAACACAATCAAATTCAAAGTAAAAATTCTACCTCTGAGTATTATTTCCACTAAATTTAATTAGCAATATACACTTTCTTAAGTACATCTTATAGAATAGCATGTTATATAAAAATCAATCGAATTTCGATTAGTAACTATTTAGTAAATGAGTAACAAAATAGCATCATAATGTTTCAAAATTTAGTGAAACAGAGAAAATATAACCTAGTCTGGATACCTCTTGAATTATTTCCCACTGCTGCGATATAATTTAATGTAAAACATATTATAATACATATGTGTATCCCATTTAGAATTCACGGTACATAGTAGATCTATTTATATTACAATGAATCCAGGTTGCATATCTGATTTGACAAGAATACCTTAACTAAACGAACGAGGGTTCACTTGACTCAATCTAGTTCACGCGCCAGAGACTATAAAACCATAAAACGCGATTTATGGGTTTATTGCTGCTGCTTCTCATTTGCAGGGTTGCAGAATGTAAGCTTTTACACCTCTCCTTACTGAAGATGGAGGGTTGTTTTATAAACCTTTATTCCCACACGTCCCGGATATTATATGATAATTTTATAAGATCCGCTTTTTCGTTTTTCTATTGTGTGAGAGTTATTTTTACAATTTTCTTTACTACTAAGGTTTTGGAAAAGTCCCTAAATAAAATTTTTGTGTGCCTAAGTCTTATATCTTCATTATTCCTACCTTAAGAAATATGAAAGGAATATGGAAAGTTGCTATAATTAATGCAAAATGTTTGGGTGGTTCAGAATGCTTCAAATTTATCTTACAATGTTTCTTTTTAATCTCTAAAATATTCAAGATATCAATTGATTATTATTATTCGCAGACCTCTAGTTACCACTTCTCAAACAAGAATCATATTGACTTATCTCCTTGAAAATCAGGACAAATGTATCAAGAATCCGTGTGCATGCAATTAGACGATGTTCATATTTTACCTCTTAATTAAGATTTGAAATATCTGTTTTAGGGAGTCCATAAAGAAGGAATTTAATGACTCAATGATTTCATAGATCCAATAAACTTCGTATGCGTTCTTAAATCTATAAGGTAACTTCATGCTAAGTTCTTGGATATTTATCTTACCACTCATAGAAGACAATAGGGCTATTAATAAACAAACCTAAAGACTATTTAATTACATCAAGATGGCGGTCTTGTCTGGATTTATTGCCACCAAGGAGCTAGAATCCGTTGTTTATTTGAATAATAAAATTGTAATTATTATTAATAAATATTTGCCTAATATTACGTGTATTATTTCCAATTATTTTTCTATAATCTTACACATTTTTTGGTGAGGTTACTTGCTTTATAGGCATTGTAAAGTTATCTGCAGTGAAGAAAGGTAGGGCAATATTTCGTTATTCTAGGAAGGATAAGTACCTGCCTCGTTCTCGTTTTGAGGCAGGTTTAATTCACTTTCACAACTACGTTCTATTTTCAGGAATAAACGTTTCGAACTTAATATTCAAAATGTATTAGGTGTCATTACAGTATAATGACACAATTTGATATAAACCAAGTGGTAGGATATCCAGCGACGGAAATATATAGCACGGAATAACATTGCAAAAATGTTTGATTCCTGTGGCATAAACCTTATTTAAAATATCAAGCAAATCAGGACTTTTTGCGCTGAAAGCATGACAAAAAAAGAATAAAATGACGAAGTGTCAAGCTACTGGTATCACAAATGCGACAGAATCCGAAACTATAAAAGAAAATCTTGGTTCTGTTGTCTAATCAAGTTGATATTGGAACAACTGAAATAGTTTCATGGACTACTATTAATCAAAATTATAACTTTGATGGTATCGTTTGCAACAATATGGTAAAGCTTTAGTTTTTTCTGTTATGTGATTTAAATTCAATTTGGAATACTTAAGAAACAGGATGTATCTGATGGTGATCCAGTATATTGCTTAATTTTGGAATTCCTCGTGTATCAAGATGCACACATGATAATTTATATTTGGCTGACAATAGACTCAAAGGCAAGTAGCAGATTTTTTTTCAGTTTTATCTATACTAGTTTTCAAAAGTCCACATTGACTAGAGATTGTTTAAAATTATGGCAATAAGCTACCGATTTATTTAATGTTAATTTCCAGACGCTTTTCCAACAGGAAAACCTACAGTGCACAAACTTTTAAGTTTGAGGATTGTGCTGACTGCAATAAAAAGGTAGAGTCAAATCTCGCTATCCAAATTCTCCAGCTTACATGCATGCATAAATTGCATCACTACAAAACTAATTTAATTCGTAAACCCTTCGACAATAACTTTCATAGACGAATGAAATTTTGCAATTTTTTATGACGAATATGGGATCAAAGTAACTGCTTCTACAGCACCGTTGGCTTTTGAGGTGGTTCTACATTTCAGATCAATGTAAATACAAATAGACATAAGTGCTGATTCTTATTCAACGACAACAGTCCACCTCGGATGAAAGAAGCGCGTATCCAGTTACTCCTAGTGACTTTCAGAACTAAATTGTTATTACAAATTGAGCAATAAAATTACGTCCTTAAGATACAGGATAATAACAGATTCAGCTCTGCACAATCAAATTTAAAGTGGTCTAGAACTAAAAGGGGTTTGAATTCCGAATCTAAGCGATTATTTATTTACTGATTTTCCTTCTAAACAATTAAAACTATACAGTAGGGGTATCCTAGCGTATATTTCTTGCTACCATGAACATATCGACATGGGCTGAATTGGCAATTAAATTAATTACTATCTTATAAAATGTGTCTGGTAATCAAGTGCATCAGGCGAACTGATAACTAAGAAGGAATTGATTATGTTACTGTAGTAAATAGCACTTTTATGATAATCTAAAATTAAAGTCTCGTTATATTTGCGATCTATCGACAAGATATCTTACACCAATATGGATAACAAAATCTCTTATAATATCTTTAGACCGGAAACGGACCTTCGGCAATTTTAACCATAAATTTATTTTATTTTACATAAAAGAGGTGTGTTCAGCATTTCAAGACATTGGGCCAGCAAACACATGAAACAAACCTGCATAACTTTACATAAAATCTAATTGCCTCCAGTAATACATAAAAAAATCCTATTACATATCATATATATATATGTATAGGATTATACAAGACATGTGCTTGAAGGAAGTGCAGAACCGTTAACTTTGTCAACACTTAGAAGAACAGTCTACTTCTTGCACTTAGTGCTGGCTTTTTTTGACCAACCTTGCGCTAAACGTTTTGGACTAACATCATCATCACAAGTAGACATCATGTTGACAAGCTTTGTGTCGTAACATTTTGCTAAATATATTTCTTTAACCTCTTGAAGCTTTTGGTTATTGGCTTGATGGTTTGCTTTCACCAACATCTTATCTGTTAATTTTATACCTGCACGAATCTTCGATGTCATAACAGTTCCTGTTCTAAACATGTTATTTTGCCGCAAGATTTCTAATACGGCTATTGTTTGAAAATTAACAGGTTAAAATAGGCATATGTTGCGGAAGCTAATTTTTCTGTCAATCTAACCTCGGCAAATAGTCCAATACTCAAGTTGTTCATGTTATCATTCACAAAAGAGCTCATTCTTTAGTACAGTTCGATGTTCAATATTACACCTCTGGGAGCAGTACACTCAAAATTTTTCAACACTTCTGGGTAAGGCTTATGTATATCTAACAAACTTTTTTGCTTAGTAGACCCCTGTAAATAGGACTTATCAACCCCTCGAAACTCGATTCAGCATAGACCGAATTAAAATATACCGATCTTGTTTATACGATAAATGAATTGACAAAAAAGTATACAAAGAACACATACTAACAATGAAAGATAGAAGAATTGAAAGTCCTTATAATACATACATTAACAAGTGCATACTGCAATATTTGGAATAACTTTGAAAATGATTTTGCTTCAAGCTAACCTTCTAGCACACCATTCCCGATGATTTTGATTAATTTGATGTCATCAAAGCGGCAAAATTGTTTAAACTCAACTGTTAAATAAAACTTTCTTTATCAAATGTCGTTGTATGTGGTGAAATAATAATGCTTCAAATAAACGCTAATTAAGATGAACGTAGAGCTAGTGGGGTTAGCAGCCAATGGAAAAATCCTTATTGAAAGGAAATAAGACTCATTTATCTAAACCTTAAGCTTTCGATTTTTATTAAAATCTTCTTCAGAAGGTAATTGATTAGAGTAAGAAGCTAGCAAACACAGAACATAACTTCGTAGAAAGCACCATTAATACTAATTGGTCATACTAGGAGCTTATTTTAACCGAACACAACAAGTTAAAACGCAAAATGCATTGTGAAATTAATAAAATTGCGGTGACAATCCACCGAACATAGACCGCATTGTTGAGCGCGGGAAACAGGTGCTTCATATCAAATGTGACCTGGAACCAATATGTCTCAAACAAAGGTTTATTCAGAAAGAATTCTATTCTATTAGTCACTTTTATGTATCATAGACTTACCGGCTTACTTGAATAACTATGAGTGACTATTTTATTTACTATCTAAGATCATACTCTTAAAATTTATAAACTTTTATGAAATAAATGCGTATTAGAATATGATATATTGTGTAGTAAATTAGCCACTATTAAGTTGTTTCGTAAATGTATCACATTAGACGTGTGTGTTTTTAGATAGTTTATTACTGCCATAAATTTATAACTTGTTTATATAACAATTAGTTAGCTGAATATTCCTTTGAAATTCAGGCATTGTGATTAATGATAGTTCTGTATTAATAATAAACATAGTCCCTTTATATTTTCTGCTTTTTTTGAAATTACGTCTATACATATAAATCTAAATTTAATCTGGTACGTAATTTGCGCCATCTATGAAGAAGTAACCAAACCCGCTACAATATCAAACTGCTAAACTGAGATAGAAATCGCTCTTACTCAATGACATAGAAAACTACTTATGGTAGATAACTAGATCGGGAATCGCAGAGTAGATATCTTATTTGAACGTTTATAGAAGTTAGCAGAAAAAAACAAGACTTTCACTTTCAAAATGTAGATGTTCATTTGTCATGGTTGTATTCTAGACTTTCAATATACATTTACTATTGCTTAGCGGACAAAATTAGGACAAAATAAAATAAATACCATGTTTTAATTATGTAACGTTTAATTTTTAAATGTGGTAACTCTTCGTAATTTAATTCATATTTTTCGAATAAATTTAATATTTTGTATTCGAAGAATTTCTATCGCGTATATTTTTAGCTTATATTACCTGTTATATTAAATCAATTCAACAACTAAATTATAATAATTATAAGATACCATACAATCTATATTGTGTTATATCACGAGCAAAACGGGTTTATATTACAATTCAATAACTTAACAAAAATATTCTTTTTATGTATAGGTAATGTCTAAATATTAGACTAGGAGGTACAGCGGGACGAAATAGAACACTTTGTAGGATCCGGTTATACATTATATTGATGTAAGAACACAATGCGATCTACAGGTGCTTCTTGTTGTTCTCTCTTAGTCTGTATCACATATTTGTAAAAGTCTATATCACTTAATTGGTCTTTTTTTTCATTTAAAAGTCAGGTACTACCTGTCACATAATAGAGAGCTTACGTTAAACCAATTACTTTATTTCAGTTCTATTGAATTCAACTAAGCGCTAAAAGTGGCTCATATAGATCTTTTGGAATAGGTTTCGATTTGACAGCTTGTTTTTTCTCCGGTAATCGCAATGCAAGTTTTCTCTTCGATTTGGAGAGCTTCTTCGTCAGTGACTCTTCAGTTGTCGTAGTT
This sequence comes from Holotrichia oblita, assembly GCA_023690525.1. NCBI lineage: Eukaryota > Metazoa > Arthropoda > Insecta > Coleoptera > Scarabaeidae > Holotrichia > Holotrichia oblita. Next base: position 14,511,243 of record CM043020.1, on the reverse strand, counting down.
TCTTTAGATGCGTTCTGCTCTAAATCTAACATAGCCAAATGTTCGATAATATTTTTTGGTGGTGTTGCCTTGGTTTCTTCTTTCATTGTTTCATTTTTGTTAGCGTAGACAACCACGAATTCAGAATAGGAAGGAGTATTAATATCCGCAAAATCTCTGAAGTTCTCAAACTGTTGTGGTCTCCGATTAGAGTTGCCGTAATACAAGGACGGCCTGCCATGCCCATTATGATAATAACTATTATAGTTGCTACCAAAACCTGTATATTGGTCATCATCGTTTTCATTGTAAAATGTCCCTCCTTTAATTACGCCAAAGTTGCCGGAGCCTAATATACTATTAACATCAGAACGTTCTTCGTAAAGATCTCCTTTGTAACCACTAAACCTGGTGTTGGAATCAAAACCAAGATTTTGTTGATAGGCTGTGGGTCGATGACTGTACGCAGCTTCCGGTTGATGATATAGAGGCCGTGAGTGTCCTAATGGTTGGTTAGAGAATGGTGCGAAAGACGGGAAGAAAGTTTGGCTGTCTTGTTTCAATATCTCCACGTTGGCTTCCGATACTTTCGTATCCTCTTCGGTTTCTTCCATCAGCATGTCGCTGTCCTGGTAATTTATAGGATGTTCGCTTCGGGCGTGTGCCACTTTAAGGTTACTCGCTGGCGTTTCTGTAATTAAAAAGGTGAATTAGTTTTCTCCAATAAAATAATCATTATTGTTAATATTATTTTATAAAAAGCGTTTAAGTTAAAAATAAACCACTTCATTAAATACGTAGCAAATGATTTAATTATTAGGATAAAAATGGAAAAGCGTGTTCGAAACAGTCGTTGCAAATGAATGCAAATTGGTACTTTCTACAAAGTAATTGTGTAAAATGGATTAGAAGGCAATCAACACGATCTGTTCGACAGATAACGGTGCAAAAACAACTGTGCTTTCAACAGTGTTTTCCAAATTTTTGCGACAGTCTAAATTTCTAACTTTTGCGGTTTTAAAACTAAATATGAAGGTGAACAACAAATAGCAGCGGATATATTATTTAAATTAAATGGATTGTCGATAATGAATCGGCAGGTTTGATAATTTGGAAAATAAAACAAGTCAAATATCTCATTTCTAGATGTCTTTAACCTAGAGTATGTTTCTAATCTTTTATGGGAAATGTTCATGCAAAAATCTGCAATCATTATAGAAATTCAAATTTAAACTATTGGAAGTGCTGGGTGACGGGACTAGATCATTAAGAGAACGCTTCAAGGTATTGTTTGCTTTAATGATTATTGGTGGACCGAGACTTACGGACTGTATAAGTCAGGCGGTCATGGTTAGTTCAGCGTCATTAAAGAACAAATTAGTATTCTATTTAAGATATATAAATGCAAGATGAAGGCACAAACATGGCATTGATTGACATTTTGCATACGTCAGACAGGAATCGGCGACTAAACATCTAATCGTAAATGTAATGAAAAGTTCTTCATACTAATTACTACTCAATGTATTCCATATTGTAAATGTATTCCCTATGTCTTGCTTTTGTTGTGGTTTCCGTATAAGTTTAAGAAACCATTCACGACAACTAATTGAAACTATTATGGAATTAACATACTAAGTGGATACATTTCCTGTTAATATTAAAACTTGTTTTGCAATATCTTGTAAAATTCAATGATTTTTTTGAAAACCTGTGTTATGCAAATCATCTCAGTATCATGTTGTGTGAAATACGTGAACCGGATCTAGTTAATTGTTGTGTGACAGTGCAGTAAATTCTAATACTTTAGTCGATAAAGGAAACAAATACAAATCCGAAGAAACAACTAAAAATCATTTTGGTAGTAATTGTAATTTATAAAAAAGAGAAAATAAAAACTATCAAACAAGTTAAAGAGGACATTTTTCAGGTGATGACATCCAATTGCATCTCAGTTTGTAAGACGTGGCAAATATTAAACTTTCCGTCCAGAATTGACTACATTTAATTGTATTTCCACTTAATATCATAGCAATCAGCATATCAACCCCGGTGGTGAGTTCTATTGCTTATAATTAAAACTTTTCCAAATTAAGTTAATTTCCAAAACTTTCTCTATTATGCATGCTTTCGTCTTTGAAGCACCTTGACATTTTAAAGTTTTTTATACGAGTTTGTAATATAAGCATTTCACTCAAATTTTCTCTAGTTGGATTAAGTCATTTGCAATAAATACGAATGAACAGCTCGCCAATAGCATGTTGTGGTATTAATTTCTTCTATATTAGTAAATTTTGTTTATATTGGTGTATGTTAACAATAAACCAAATTTATGTTTGCAGTAGATGAGCAAATGTTACATGTCTCTGCTGTATCTGCGTTAATATATTATAAATTAGTACCTACCAAAAGTTATTGTAGCTCTAATAATAAAATTACTTAAAATAATTGTTTCTAAAAAAGTTTTCAATTATTTTTTTTTGTATGTTCGTTAGCCAAGTATATTACAACAGTTATTTAGATTTTATAGAAATTCAAGAAATACTTTTATTTAATGTGATTCAATATTCGAAATATTAACAGGGCTGTTGCCCCAAAGGAATTTCCACGCAAAACATAATAGAGTACAATCTAGAACGAAACATTAGCCAAGGCCGAGCTAATCTAAGAAAAGTACAAAAATATAAAACTAGCAAAAGTAATAGCAAGAAAGTATAATGAAAGTAAAAGTGTGGTAATGTTAACAAAACACAAAGTATATCTTAAAATAAGACAAAACTGACTGCTGGCCGCTGAAGAGAGAGAGGCTGGCCGCTGAATTTCTGAATGCGGACAACAACGAGTCAAAAATATCTAGACTGCTCGCAAAACTGTTATAGTTAAAACTGTTATAGTTGGTTCTTTGAGTGGTTAGTTGAAAAGTGGAAGAAGACTCACCCTCAAGTCTCTAGACAGTAAAACTCTTTTATGAACAATCTTGTATATTGTCTTGTATATGTATAATATATTGTATGCATCCAAGCGTTCATGATATCTCTGAAAATTATTTCCGAACTTATATGGCGAAAATGTTTTGTAGTGATACAATTCTATCAATGCGACCATTATATATGGGGTTCCAGATCACAGAGCCATACAGCAGACTATTAACCACACGCTTGATAAAAGAGTAACACATTTATGATCCCTTAGCGATTGAAAAGTTTTAAAAGCACGGCGGATAAAGACATCCACGTGGTATTGAAATGAGAGTTTCTAATCAAAAACTATACCGAGGTCTTTAACAACAGAAACCTTCTCCAGAGTTTTATTACTGAGAATATAATTAAATTCAACTGGTAATAGCTTCCTATTGAATCTCATAAATTTACACCTGTTAATATTTAAGTGTACAACAAAATTCTGGAAGAGCTGAAAACCCGACCAATGTGATTTATGTATAAATTAAAAAGGAGCGGACCGAAGTGGGATCCCTGGAGCACACCGGAGATCAGGTGTATGTACTCAGATCTAAGCCCATTCATAGCACTAGCTACAGCTTAAGGCCTATTTCTAATATAAAAACTAATCAATTGGAACAGATTTTAATGAGTTATTTGAACTAATTTATATAGAGATCAATAAAGTGCGATTGGCTTTATCGAAAGCTCTTTTAAAGTCTCTCAAAACAACATCAACCTGGACACCTTGATCTAAGACAGATGACAAATATTCGGTATAAGTAAGTAGATTTGTACGATTTTTGCGAAAATTTTTTGCCAAAATGTTGAATTTCGGGATCGACCTATAATTTTAGATCACATCTGTATTACTTCCTTTGTAAACGGGAGTAATTAATGTATTTTTCCTAAAAAAGAAAGAAAAATATCGTTGAGTGAGACGAAGCTTAAACAATATTGTTAGAGGATAAGCGCGAGCTTCAGCACAAAACAGAATAAAGAAAGGGAGAAGATGATCTGGTTCACTACCCTTTCTCACATTCAAAGATTTTAACATCTGCTATCAGTGGTAGAAACATTGATAGCAGAAAAAGATACAGTGTGGGCAACCGAAAGACAGGAATCCAGCTAACAATTTTGTCAACAAGATCTCTGTTTTGAAATATAAAACAACCAACCTATCCTATGTGAACTCATTTGTATTATTAATTAGTTGTCTACCTCCTATGATTTCTTCTCCTATTGCAAAAGCGTGAACCGAGTACTTCTCCTAAAGCTTAGTTACGTCGCGACGTAACTAAGCTTTAGGAGAACTATACGACGCGTCGTATAGTTTTAAATTATTTATGTATTAATCAAGCAATATGTTGTGCAATATTGTACGCTTGATTAATTAAAATAAACTTGTTCGCTTTTAAATAGTGCCTCTCTGTAGTACATATATGTAGATTCAAAAGCTAAAACACTGGAACTAGAAGCTACTGCGTTGTTATTATTACATTTAAAATTAGTTTTATCTACATCAGCCTCGTTAAAGTTCGAACAGGCAATTTCGATGTAAAAATGAAATTTTAATTCTAGTCATTTTTGTCTAAGCTAATCTGTAATACAACTGATGGGCCAACGCTTATGTCCATGGTTGATAAGTTTCTTACGGATGTGTATATTACTTGCAAACATGTCTTTCGAAAAAAGGGGAAGACAATCTAATCGATGCTATGATCTTCGTCACTAAATGCACAGTATAATAACTCACGATGCAGATGATCAAGCTTGAGTAATCTTTTGTTATTTATTGAGGAATTGGTTGTCAGGATAATGTGTACCAGGAAAAACATCATTTGGTTAGGTGCTATAGTCTCAAAGTATTTCAAATTATTGTTTTACCTACTTATCTCAGAAATCTAAACAATCAAATTTAGCAATTTTCCAGAGTATACTCATTTAGCTGCAATAAAGAAAACTCTAACTCAACTTTTAATTTTTTGAACCTAATTGCTTGAGAATACAACCAGAGATTTAGAAGAGCGCGAACCCAATCTCTACACATTTCTAGAATAAAAAAATACATCTAAAAGCGTCCAGAACTCCTTGCATTTCGAGCATATTCGCAGATATCGTAATCTGAATGCTATTTGCTATTGGCATTCCGAATGTCACTGTACCCGCACAAAACAATCACCTTGCATGGTAAATAATAACGCATCGTTTGCTTATCTCTCACTGTATCATTCTTTCTCTGCACACATTACAAGAGAAAGTTCCCTCGATAATCTGCATGCACGTGAATGTCTAAACATGGAGATGGTACGCCACAGGAATACTTTCGCAATATAGTAATGAATTACAATTTATTGCTGTCAAATATCTGCCTACATTAAATCCAGCGCAGTATATGATGAATTAATTAAATGTACTTTTTCCTGTATTACGAAACAGTTAGATCTAAATAAAATAAATTAAAATCGTGTTACTCAAATAGTTTTTCCTTATCGGCAGAGACTTGAATATATAGCAGAAACGATACAATGAAACGTATTCGTATCTAACTTTTCAATCTCTAATATTGTATTTAGTATCGCATGTGACATTGTAAGTAGTTTTATATCTTGTATAATATATATAAAGAAATCGCGACTCTATATTTATAACGCTATTAAGTGTAGGATTAGAATTTTTAACAGCCTACGAGAACATTGTTAGTATATTATTTCTATTTTGGGATATTGCTTTTGTACCGGCTATAATCAGTATAGACATGCAAATATAGACTGAATTGGAGTTAGTGGACTGATAAATTAAACACGTTTTTATTTTAGTTTACGAAATTTTATTCGAAAGAAAAGAGAAATGATTTTATTGTATAGATTGTGTGCTTTACGTCTATATATCCGAATAAAAGTAATAAAAATGTGCACCTTTCTCTAATAATTTATTCAAATGTCTAGGTGGCTAAGTAAAGTATGCCAGCATTCTAATCTCTGACATAATAGCTTCTACATACAATAACTGAAATTCTGAGGAATTAATTAAATATTTATATTTCCACTACCGCGGTGCAAATTTATCCTTTCATTCAGATGAATAAACTAATTTTAAACGAACGGGATACATCTACGATAATAATTGTTGGCCTACATAGGAAAATTGTAAGCTTTAATACCTTTTGAAGTTTAAAAACAACAATGGAAGAATAAAATCGTTAGGTTAAAGATATGTAGATTCTAAAAGGATAATTGTTCATTGAACAAATTGCAAGTACTATACCATTTTTGAATATCACTAAACTTATGTGGAAAACTTCATAAAATTTAAATTATACGCTAAGTATCCAACAAATAAACACAATATAAACGCATTATTGGCCACTTGCTTGGGTTTGCATTTTAAGTATTTCTCTTTCTAAATATATGGCGGCGTCTATCAGAGGTAACCTTGTTAAGTTTCCAATGCCGGAGAATCCGTTTATTCAGCATCTCAGGATACTGGAGCCTAACAGATGTTTGCTCTGGGGCAGAACCGGTAACATTTTCGAGACCGAAATACTGACGTCAATAAGGGTCCAAAATGTGCTCCTCCTCATCTTGGGGAGTTCTGCTACATATATCTCGTTATCGTTCGCTACTTGCGAACCAGCTTCTTAAGGATATGAATCCGGACAGACTTTCACTCCAAATCAGAAATCGCAAAATTCTCAAAGCCCAGACAAGATTGAGCCAAGTGAGAAGGATCAAAATTTTGAGAGATTAGAAAGCCCATTATAATCCTAAGCTGTATAAACTCTCTTGCCCACCTGGTGCATAAAATTATCAAGGAAAAACACATTGATAAGATTCATATGTCATCATATCGAATTTTTGTGAGCGTAGCCGCATCACCAAGTATGTTCTATGTTAGAATTAATTTTGTTGTTCGTCCAATATCTAATTATCTAAGATTCTGCATTATTGATAAAACGTTAGACTACACCTCTTCAGTTCAACTATGATTTATAGTTGAGCGTAGTGCCAGATCTGTTTATTTGTTTTGTGATTGGAATTCCCACACATTGTATCGATTCCGACTTATCTATCCTCTCCTTTTTAAATAGAAATATCAGCTCAATCATTAGTCAATGTCGAAAGATACAGAAAGTCATATTTTCCAAGACAAGTAAAACGTGTCATTAGTATCATGCTGCTGATATATTTTAATCCATTTGAAACAAAAGCTGTCCAATTACGTTACCGATTCAATAAATTGCTGACTGCTCGTGATTTGGATATTTGTCAGAGGTTCGACGGTTGACACTTCTCTAAAGCAAATTAAGAAAAGTTTTTATTTATCCTTTGATAAACTATTAGGTTACAACTATTAATCGATCCAACGTTTTTAATTTATACTTACGACAGGTAAATTAAACTGTAAACGTATCATATAACTAAATTAGAGGAAATGTGGTGTAATGATTAATTTCCAATAATGTCGAAGGCTTCCACGGTCCGAATCTCTACTATGAGAGCTTTCGGAGTTAGCCAGTATTTGCTTTTGAAGAAGCCACTTACAAAACAACACAATTAAAGTACTCTACTAAGAACCGGTCAAAACCCGAAAACCGTCATAAGGCAAATTTCCAAGTTTACTCAAAAATAATAAAAAAATTTAGATTGAATTATATACAAACTAAAATAATGAACATTAAAATAGGTGTGCTAGTATGTGCGTCTTCTTTCTTAGGTAGTTAAAAGTTCGAAGCTGGAAGATTGGTTGATAAGCTTGTGTTGTAGCAATATTAACAATGTTTCTTCATTGGTTTTAAATGTTGCAGAAGAATTGGCCAACGTTGACAACAGACTCAAGCCTTTTCTGTGCGTCGCATTTATATATTTTTCGATTCTCTATTGTTTTTAATCCGTTATTGATCATCAATTTTTTTCCGATTTATACCTTAACAATGATTTTCTTCGGATAAAGTCCCCTACATGCACTCGATTCTTCGTGCTTAGACTTCAAATTTTGTTGTAAGCAATCCTGGATTTATATGCATATAAAAAATGTGAAATAGTTGCAAGTTAAGTATATTTTTTGCTGAAATACATGCTAATAATTTTAGTCAATTTTAGAATTTTTGGTCTTTTGAAATCTCTCAATATTTGCTATTATATAGGGTAAGGTTTTTTGAATATTTAGCTCAGTTCTGCGACTCAACGTGAAAGCAATGTTAGTATATTTATCTCGACTGCTCCAACGAACACTATTGTAACTCAGATTTTTCGCTTTTTGAATTACAAAGCACCAAACATTTTTTTTTAAGTTTTTATCTAAAGTGAACAATCATAGAAATGTCTATATCCTCTTTATTTTTTAAAATAACCATATCAAATCTTATATGATTGTAATCAGCAAAAAATAAGCTTTTTAATGATGTCAAAACCAACTATGATTTCCATTTTAAAAAAACACAAGTTTGTGTCATAACTCGATAATGGTGAATGAAAAAAAAAAGAATTAGCTAGATACTTTGATTTGGCGTAAAATTATCTAAAACTTTTGTCTGGACACTTTTTCTCTAAAATTACTATTAACAATGCTAAGCATGTTTAAAGAAAATCGTAAAATTCAGTTTTCTTAGAATATCTAATAAGTCATGAGAGTTATCGGAGAAACAAAAGCAGTTTTAAATCAAACTCGTAAACCTTCGCACCTTCCCCATTTTCTTATATCCTGTATATAAGAATATTACTTGTTGTTTGCAGTTATAGCTAAGGAAAAAATTAAATTCCTCTAACTTAGAATGCAGTCCCGGGTGCATTTATGTCAAGTTGTTAATGTTGACATATTAACATTAAATGAAGTAAATTACCTTTAGTATCGGATATATAAGTTTATGTGTGTGAACAAGGTTTTATAAATATCACAGGAGAGTATCCGTTAATCTTCTTGGCAAGGTGTGAATATATGTATGATTGGATCTTGCCTTAAAGCAAAAGAGACAGTTCCATAATCCTTTCATTATGCCATTATGATCGATTTTATGTTTGACAACGAGAATCGCTAATTCTAAAACGCAATGAAGTATTAAAGGTGATATAATACATTATAACTTTGGTGACCAATCCTTAAAAAATATCTGCCAGCTCCTTTCTAAATTTATGGTAGTTAATAGTAAAAACAAAGGATTAATCATATACAAAGAACTCGTTGAAAAATATGTTTCCTAAAAATTACGGGTTATTAATTTTAATTATTTTATTATTATAGTCTACCTAGCAAAGTGTATCATAACTCTTTTTTAAATTAAATTATTACGGTAATTAGAAGGTGAGGTAAGAAGTCTTTGACATTTCAAGGCTAGCTTTAATAAAGACTGTGTTATGCAACAGCAACATATTAATCTGCATTGAATATTGTTTGACTCAAACTGCGGATATTACAATAGGTGACAACATCCATAATCCTTCAAACGAGGATTATGCATAGAAATAAGTGGAGGGAATTAAGATTTATATTTATACATTGAAGCAAAAATGCTAGCAGAAAGTATTACATTCATTCATTTTATTAAGTTAGCGGTTTTATTTATTTGCAAATATATATTGCTTAAATTACAAATGCGAGAATTGTATCGCATAAATATTTGATCTAGTTTGTTCTAACGAATGAGGATCTAGCCTAGATATAAATATTCAGTACATAACTTTGCTGTTATACGTTAACGGTAGTAAGAGATCATAACAGACGTATCAGTTATTCAATTAGTACATTATGATATGTATCGAAGAATATCAAATCGTGTAGAAGAAGACGGAAATCAATTGCATGGGTGTCAAATTATCATTCAGAGAGATCATTTCTGGAATAGTTACATTAATACAAATCTGGATATTAAATACTAAATGGGACCACCTATGCATAACCTCCAAAATAGCAGTATGAGGTAAGTACAATATCATTAAACCTACTATCTAATTTTCTGGTTGGAAGTATACGAGGTACTCAATTTCCAGTAAGGAAGTTGAAGCAAGCTGAGGTGACATAAAAATATTGTCAGATCGCGGTTGGAACCAACTTGCAGCTCCTTAAACATAGAAGGAAACACACACCAATTAATAAAAACAAATTTTTAGATTCAGCAGTTTTCTAAATATTTGTTCTGATGTAGCGTTCATCAACCAATAGTTTGCAAAAGATGTGACGGTAGGCAAGGAGCGTATTAAACTAAATCCGACTTAGATATCCACAGGAATGGGGGCAACGAAACTCGACAAAATTAAATTTGACAGAAGCCTGCCCAGGTACATGTCTTAAAAAATGCTTTGGTCGTACAAGGAAAAATGGCACATCGATGCTGTGCGGTGTGCTGCAAAACAATATTGTTGGCTATTACATTACCTACTCACACTCACCTCCGCCCTCCTCCTCCTTGGCCCCAGAAAAACCTGCTTTGTGCACGACAGATTGTGACAGTTGATGATAGTAACGTATCATTGATCATCATCGTTTCCACTTTCATGGTATTTCTAATTTTTACCATTAAAATATGGTTGGTTGCATAGTTTTTCATCTTCCAATTATTGAGTTCAAAATCAAGTTATCATTGTATTTTCCCAATAAGTTTTCGATTTTCATAGTTTCCATAATCATTTACCAAAATCATTCTAACACCAAAATTTACTCTTCAAAGCGGTAATAAGTGTTCAGCGGTAGTGTGTTCAGATGTCTCTTCTGAGGATAAAAATTCATATATTTCTCTCTTATATGCGAGAACAAAATGTAATCACAAGATAATATAGGAGTAAGTATGACAAATTGACCTTTTGAGTGCTCTAAAAGCTAATTACGTTTCTCATGGTAAAACTCAATAGCTAATGTGTGACCCATTGTATAATATTCTCTGCCACCATAATCGATTTTGGACTCCCACCCCCTCTAAATTCATACACAAACGAATCACAGCCATCACAAATTCATTCAACAAATAAAGCTGCTTTGTGTGGAGCTTCTCTCATCAAAAATTAGAAAAGATCCTTCGACAAAAGTGCTGTATCATTCAGTTCCATTTCTTTCAATCTAAACAAAATAAATAGTGTTCGTATGACAACAGTTTTTAAGTACCTACGCATATCATAAAAATGGTTCAAATCGGACAAACCCAAAGTATGTAAAGGAGATCTTATCTTTCAAGGTGTTACCATCCAGTGTTAGGTGCACTCTATTATTTTGATGCCGATGTTTCAACTATTTATCTTAATTATTACCTATTATATTACAGAAAAAGAAGAAGGACAAATCGTTTAAATACCAATGAATGATATTCACACTTATACTGGAGTACCAACATTAATGAGTAGTTGCCCTAAGCAATAAATATATATATGTGTATTTCCAAGCTCACTGAAGAGGTAATATTATTTGTACTCATATAGATACACATTAGAAAGTGCAAGAACGCAGAAAATTATATTTCGTGTGCAAATCTCGTGAGTATCCACGCCACAATAATCGTGATTCGCTGTATAAGAATTGGAAATTAATGCTTCCTGTTGGTCACGAAAGAAATCTGTTCGTTAAGATTAATAATGAGCTTTTATTATTGACTGAGGTAATACCTATTACATTTTCTAAGTTATCCACAATACATCAGCATACACATATTACATTATATATCAGATTTACTATACAATAACAATTTCCTGAGCGATTAAGTAAAATGTGTTGTATATTTTATGCATTATTATGAGACAGAATTACATAACCAGTAAACTAACGTATGTGGTACTCACAAATAATACCACTGTCTGTCATGTTTTATTTATTAGGGATTAAGGCGTAGCAGTCATGTGTTGTATCATTTTCAGGTCCTCACGAAAACGATGTAATGCATATATACAATTATTTGGTTTAACAAAGGACTTACGCAAGAATTCCTGCAGCCGTGCGTCAGATCATCGTTTCGATATTCGTACATCGCTCTGGTGCATTCTTAAGAAGAAAGTTTGAGAAATGCTGTTATCCAAAGCCCGTGACAATATCATATATCTCTTTTAAAAATGGGCCGATGCCCCGCTTGATATCATCAATTAATTTTAGGTAAAAGATTCTACTCTAATTCTTGTAGAGGGTACTATATGATATACTATGGCTAGAGTTTCCTTTCTCACATTTATACAGTTCCTTTCAACAATTTTCATGTAAAAAATTATATTATTTACTATATATGTTGGGGACAGAAAACGCTGGAACGCAGGAGAAACATGTGTCAGTTTTATGCCTTGGTAATAAAATTATTATAAAGTATGACTAATTTTTTCCATTGGAATGGTTTGCATGCAGATAGTTCTCGCCAAAAGTTACAAATACGACAAGCAATTAACTGAAAATGAAATTGAAATCAGTGGTTTCGTTTATACAGGAACCATAAAATAATTTTTTAACCTACGAGCCTCCATTAAGTCTTAAAGGAATGTGACGTCGAAAAGTTAATTTATTTAAGAGCATCAGTTTGTCAGCAAACCATGTGACTCGAGAACAAGCACTCAATTATCTGTGCGAAATGTATAAAGAGTTTCTTAACATTCATCGCATTTACGACACAACCGCTGGAGAAGATTGTTAAAAAAAAAGTGGAAAATATTGTTCAGAAAGCAGTCTTCCAAGAAAAAACTTGATATCAATCTCTGTTGGTGGTGATCAGTACATGTGCGGAAAGAACGTTGTAGTGTCGTTGCTCTCGTATCAAAAATAACGGCAGCTCAAAGTCATTCATTTTGTATTGCATGATTAATCATCAGGACATTCAGCTGTTATCAGCTCACATGTACTCAATCATCGATCAATTTCTCGACCGGAGAAAATCTGTTGGCACATTATAGCGCAAAATGTTCAAATGGGTTATGTTGCATATCATTCCTAACTCTAGTAATGATAAACAACATTTTGTTTAATGAAAGAAAACATTGGCCGTGTTAATATCAATGATTACTAGTAAGTGAGGTTGTAGTTTTATATATCAATAAAAGACAGAAAGAGCATATACTTTTTATTGAACTAAATCATTACGAAGTGTTGGTTTCTCTCTCTCTTGTTATTATATACTATCATATAATTTTAACAACCCTATGAAAAAACGTTTGATATATGTTTAACTATACATTACCTTATGAAAACCTCAAGCATTACCAAACCACGAACCAAAAATGCCTCTAGTAAAGGGTCGTACGGTATAATTGTATAATCTGCCCTAATAGAAAGAGCAATAGAAATAGATCCAGGCTTAAAACCGCAAAAAAGAACAGCAAAATTAGAGTGGAGAAACGCTGATGAAGTTGAAGAGCAGAAACTGTATACCTAGTCCATCTGTAATACTTCATCTATTGTTCTCCCCAGTAGAATGACTCCTGCAGTTATACCATGACCGCCTAAGTAGTACTTTATTGGCAAAAGTCAGCTTTAATCTGGTTTATGTATTTTCAGAAAAAGTTAGTTTGTTTCAATCTAGATTGTAAACGAATGTTCGCGCAAATTGCATTAAAGAAGATGGCTCGTACATAAACACAGGTGGAAACTGGGGGTTGTGCTTCAATTCCAAGTAAAGAAGGATAGCAGAAAATGCGACCAAACAATTTCGAAACAAAATAAACGAAAAAAATATTTGTCCCCATTACTAAATACAATCAAGATACACCAGCTGTATATCGATGAATAGAAAGAAGAAAAAACACGTTGAAAAGAAATATGTGGTTAAAGTATTAATGTATTGTCATCTATTCAAGACCAAATTTAATGGTTCATTTGAGTCAAAAAAAGCGATAAATAGTAGTAAGTAGTAAGCGCAAATACTACTGAACACAAAGTAAAATTATACTTTTGCTTTTAATTCTCGAAAAAGCAAACTATGTCAGTACCCAAGCTGTTAACGTCAAGTCCGTTATATACACGACAGATGTGGTTTAACAATTTTAGTATACATTGTATCAATTATGTTGGATAGAAATAATATTTTTTATGTGGGCTACAGGTGAAACTAGTAGAAGTAGTAGCAAATCAGCATTTGCAAACATCTCAAAGGAAAATACGAAAAAATTTACCATTTGACTGTACTATTCCTGTTCTGGACGACATCAAGGAATGGTGATCATTGATGCATGTGAATATCTGATTTGATATAACTTTTTTAAAATAGTTGATCATAGATTCCCTGAAGTAGGTCACGGCTATCTAGATTTAAATAGAAACTTCGAGAGGATTAAGAAAATCAGTAGGAAATACCAATCCACTTTTATTCCAGACGACCAGCGCGACATAATTAAAACTGCAAGCAGAAAAAAAAAACAGTATTTGTTCCAACATGTCCCAATTGGATGCAAACCGATTAGTCGAACAGAAAAGATAAACTGCTTGAATACTGAAAAGCTCCAAAATTTAAAACAAGTTATATTTGTTACCGAAGATTACAAGTGGTTTTATGAAAGTCTTAATAAAAAGAAAGTACGACAGTACGAAGAGAAAAATTCGTAACCGTTTACGATTTTTTTTTAATGACAAAAGCTTGTCAGCTTCTTTTTTTTAAAAAGAAGAAACTCGTTTAATTTTTGCTTTTTTCTAAATTTTAACTGTAATAATAACTATATTTGTGTGTTTTATACACCCTGAGTTCCTATAGTAGTTTTTATGTATTTAATTAATAAATTTCGCCAATTTTAAGAAGTTGTTCCAATCGAAAACGGTTTAATTTTATTCATTTTTAATGGTGCGACCTGTGACATTTATCCACTTAGATCTTCAATTGTCTTTAATGTTCAAGTTAATGAAGCGAACAGCAGAAGGTGAGGACCGTACCGAAAGCAATCTGCGCATTGTTCATTTAATATTACTTGCAGTGCAGACACGTGATCACACGACAGCAAATACTATACGATAATGCGAACGCTTCGGCGTTTTTTGTGTATTTCGTCTTCGTCATGTTTATTCTAGTTGTCGCAAGGCCTCTAATCGAACAGCAAGTGCGAAAACTTGTGCACAATTAGTGCATTGAAAAAATGATTTCATACAGATAGACAGCCTAACGATACAAAGTCATTGTAAACGGTATTAAAAATGCTATAATCAAGTTCAGAATTATCTGTTCTTTCAAAGATATACCAAGAAGTTAGTATTTCAACTTGTAGGTCAATGAAACAGCAAATTAATTAAATAGCAATTTATTTAGTGGAAATACTTCAGGAATTGAAAGATAAGTACATAAAGGTCATAACATAGATATATTAATACCAAGAAGTGGAAGAAAAAACGTTCAAGGAATCCAAAACTGAAAAGTTGCTGAACTTAATCAACAAAAACAAATCAATGTCAGAGTGAGATTTAGCAACAATAACAAAAAAGCTAAAACTAGTGCTTCTCTAGTAATCGAAACGGTGAAGCAGTGGCATCATTTGAAAACGTATTCTTTCTGTTGAGCGCGTTTTAATGGATGATGAGAACTAGGTAAACATGTATTCTAGAACATTACCAGACTGACAATACTAGAATTCAAAAACTGGTCCAAGACAAGCAACGCGTTCTTTTTTTTAAGTTGTAAGCGACAATCAATAAAAAAGTTATGTTACAGGAGAGGTAATGTTGCAGTTTTTTTTCAGCGCAATAATTATATTCATAAATAATATCGCCTTTAATGGTAATACAGTAGGCAGTTAATTTAAAGAGCTAAAAATTCTTGTATAATAAATAGTATTTCCGATGCAAGTACTAATCTTTTCTAACATATGTAACTACATAACGCCAAAACTTTCGTTTGCTACCGGATCGTTTTTGTTGGAACTTTTCTAGATTTAAATGTTTTTAAAACAATAAACTGCAATGACTAATAAAAATTTAAATATTAGGCAGAAACACGCTTTCACGCTTAAGTAACTATTCGTGCTGAACACTTTTACTCGTTCGACAAATACCTTGTAGCGCAAAAATGTCGTAAGAGTAGCAGTACATACTCCTAGCCGCTTCAATTACAAAACCAGTAGCAATTATCTGGTAGTGAACAATAACAGCGACATTATGTACCCATACAGATAGTCACCTTATGTTCTTACATCTGCCAATCAAACGAGTAACCAGATCCGCATCACTAATGGATTGTTTAGTGCGACACATTTGTTTTACTTTTTAGAAATTAAGCATTTAGGTTTATGTAAGATGCTGTGACTAAAACGTAACCATTATATTTAATAGGGTTTTAATGCAAAATCGGAGAATTTATACAAGGACACAGTTTTAATTAAGCAAATGCGACCACATTCAAACCCAATCAGATAGGATTGCAAAATTTCCTTATTATTGTTCCTTTCTTTTTAGATTAGTTATAGTGTTGTGGTGAGTAATTGCTATTGGGCAGTATAAATTAGGAAGTTGATTTTAAGAAATCTTAATAAGCTTAAAGTATGTGTATTGCACGTTCTCAAATACGATTTTAATTGAATATATTTTTCATGATTACTAAATCAGAGTTATATATTGTAGCTATGTATAGCAAGGAGATAAGTAGGAGTTTAAGGTTGAAATTGTAGCAATGTAATTACTCTTTGTCTTTCTATTACTTTAACAATAAGGTCTCAAGGTAACTTATTAAAATAAGTGCCCACCAAAGCACACGACATATCCAACAATTAGGTACCAATTACTGTTATTAACGCCCATATGAATACATTGTTCTTCGCTTCCTCATTGCCTACATCTCATATTGTAACTTAACTGAATTGCTACCTTTGTATTTATCTCTCTTATTATTTGCAAATACATATTATTGGCGTTTAATTTAGTTGTCCATTACAGTCGTATTTACACTTATTTATTGATGACAACTGAACATAAATCTTTGCGATAATAAGTTTGTAATTGTACTTGTCTTATATCGAAAGGAACAAATATGTTTTGCTTCAATGGATGCGAGAAGTATATCCGAGGTTTTTATCATGTAATACTCAAATGTATCATAGTTTAGGCATAGAATGAATGCTTCTAGAAACACCGCTGCTTAAGCATAACCTTTTATGGCTCATTATAGAATTGTACTCATTAAAGTGATCTAAGCGCCAAGTAAACAGTATTGCAGCTAATGAAAATGTAAATCTGCTCCAGTGTCAATTCTGATGTCAGCCTGAATTTTCACAATACGTATAATTTTCTGAAGAGTTTCTAAACGGTTTTCATCTTCATATCAAGACAAGATGCATTAATTACTGCTGTTTACGAAGGCGGTAACACAGATGTGATCTCAAATTGTAAGCCCATCCTGAAACAAATTTTCAAAATATCATAACTGCCGCATTACATCATTCCGTTAAGCATATTATCCCGTTTTTGTTGATTTCTAAATTTGTTCAAATGGGTTGTCATGGAAGTCTGCTCCGATGGATTACTTATTATGTTAGAAATAAGCTTCAGGTTGTAGCTATTGCTGAGCTTAGACCTTACTTTTGGATTTAACCCTTTTAAAAATCATAAATTTATAATTACCCTTTTCAACTCGCTTATAATAAATAATCTACTCTACAGCTCTGTGGACGGGAACCCCATCTATAAAGCTTGAATGCAAACAATTCATCATCATTAAAATATAAGATTAATTGTTGATCTTTTGAAAATATAGAAGATTAAAAGGAAGGACTATTGGTATAGGCAGTCAAAAATCAAACGATGATTTAAAAAATCTCCATTTAATATTCTAAGCTTTCGGTAATTAGTTTTTACCTACTTCAGAGAACGCTGTGGAGAAGAACGAAGAACGAACCAAAAGGACTAAAAGACAGATCTGTCTTTCAGTCTTCTTGGTGTTAGACATGTTTTATCTACTTTAATTATATTATCGATCATCAATCGATTTTTAAAATCAATGTAACTGTTGTCTAAACATTCTTTTCTTAATAATCTTCTAATATTTTTTATAATGATGTGTTCTGGTATATATTAGACTACATGTTTGAATCTAATGTTAACATCGTTCTTCTCCACAACGTTCTCTGAAGAAGGTAAGAACTAATTACCGAAAGCTTAGAATATTAAATGGAGATTTTTTAAATCATCGTTTGATTTTTGGCTGCCTATCCCAATAGTCCTTCCTTTCGACCTTAACGTTGTACAGCCAGTACTTCCACTCTACTATATATAGAAAATTGTTCGTAATCATTTTAAGCGCGACTGACTCCCTTGCATGAGTTTTGCTGTCTCTAGCCTTGCGGTTTAGTCTTCTTCTGCTTTTCAACTTACCACTTAAAGAACCAACATGGGTATCAACTAACCGTTTTATAGAATGTGTAAGAACCATAACAGTTCTGCTACTAAAAAATAATACAAAACATGACAAATAATGAAACGGTCGACGGTTCGACGTCTTGTAATATATTTACCGTTGTAAACAATGCGTAAAAGTATATCTATTTCATGATTTGTTAGCATCATCACACTTTGATTTCACTTTATTACTATTGCTATTTTATATTTCGTTTTGTACTTTATCTTAAATTTAGTCGGCTTTTGCTGATATTTCGTCTTGTCTTAGCAAGAGTCCTGTTTCCCAAACATTTAATAAAATAAAATAAGAACAAAAATAAAATGTCTCCAGCATGTCTGTAACCTTTCAAAATTTGACTAAAAACCGTTCAATTCTTTGTCGATTGGTCCTAACACGTTAATTACCAAGAAAACTGATTTGAATAAATCTATCTTTAAAAGAAAGCATTAGCTTTCTTGTTAGGGTCAGAATATCCTTCTGTTTTCCTTCTAACGCTATCAACTTCCAATCCAATGTCATTCCTGTAACTTTTAGTTGAATTTTCTGTAGTTGAACAGCGTATACATTTCGAATTATGACAGGATTTTTTTTTTAATTTGATTCATAACAAAAATTTTTGTGCCACCTCGGTTCCTCCAATTACGATAAGTGTTTGGAGAGTCTGATTTTAGATCCTAGTTCAAATCAAATCTAAGAACTAGCAAGAATAAAGGTGGTATATTACCACAAAGTGGAGACTGTGCGACATGGTTGGATGTACACCAGTTTGAATTGGAAAAATCATTGAAATATGTTAGTTCTATCTCCTATCGCGTGGGATTCAGTACAACCTTGATCCAATCACAACACACATTGATAACACAAAATATCCAGTATCCTGTTTTACTGGCATGACTGGTCGCGAATCCTGTCGTCCACCTTTCTAGAAATATTTTCCTCTGCGAAGTGCAGAATGCAAAAATTTTTAGAATTTCATAAAAATAATGCTGTTGAATAGTCGGTTTGTTATGACAAACAACAATATATGTACATATATAACATAGCCAAAAGTTTGTCTTTACTTTGAATTTTTTTCAAGTTTACCTTGTAACTTGGCTCACTATGATTAACGATTATTTGCGCCTTTTAACAGCTTCAGAAGCTACAACTTTCCAAAATATGTCATTCTAAGATAGTCTTTGAAAGTTCTCTTTTGTTCAATAGAAACTATTTTCTATTTTCGAGCTGGTGCTGCAGTTACATATCCCGTATGAGGTTTGGTTCATTTATTTTATTTTTAGTTCCTTCATCTACTTTAGGCAATAATTTATACATTAGTTGTTATATCATGCAATCGAAATATATTTTGGAACATCTCCTTCTAGTTTTAAACGGCTGACACAATTTGTAGTTGACGGGTTTTATTTTCTTATTGTAAGACACAATCCGATTCCCTACTGAATTTACCTTTGTTAGAAATATTCTGAAAAACTAACACTTGCTGCTTAACAATTGTGCCGGCATTTTATATACTTACATACCTTAAGTGTTTCAAGGTATCGTTATATTTTTTCATTTAACGATTTACAAAAAGCTGATTCTTCATAATGTTGTATATCATAGATTGTGCCAAGATTCATTCTTAACACATTAATTTTGTTTCATTCTCCTTATTTTCTAAAGAAGGACACTTTTACTGTCCTAATATTGGAGTTACATGTTGATCTGTATTGGAGTAAATACCACATTACGGTTAGAAATCCATATCAACTGTATTTATTGTTCAAAACAGATGGTATATCTCGCTATATGTATACTATGGTATTAGCACTATACTTTTACTTTCCTTACTGATGCATCCTTAAATAGATCGGCAACGATTGCGTAAATTGCCTGCTGCTTTACGCTCTTCAACTTAATATATACAACAATCTACGAAATAAACGTTGAACATGGATACCACCTGAGTTAGCTTTGTTAGCGGATGTACCGACTGCACATAAAAAATTTGTGTTATTTTAACCAATACCATATAATCCATTGAGCAGTTTCTATTTTATTCAACCCAACGCTTTCTCCTCAAATAAGAGATTTAAAGATTGCTAGAATGCCTGTCGATTTTACTTCCTCACACCAAAGGCAGAATACAATTACGACTTCCATGTTTATATAGACAGATAAAATAAGTTAAGTTTATGTTTTAGTGTAAATAATATGTACATAATTTTATTACGATTGCAAAACTAACTTAATACTTAAGTAAACAAAATTTATCGTTTAGTTTTGATACCTTACGCTAACCTGTTATATTGTCGCAATGACTAAATTAGTTTATAAAAAGCTTATTTGCATATAGTTTTTCGTAATTATACATTTAAATATTATGACAATATTATTATACAACCGAAAGCGACAACCAACAATGCGAGTATTTGCATGTTTTTATAGTGCTCGAAAATCACGACACAATGGTTCTACACAAAACTAATTTTAAAACTTTTAGCACTTTGAAAACGAACTAAATTAAAATAACAAGTGAAAGCTGTTGCTTAATAACACACTAAAAAGAGGTAAAATGTATCTATTATTTGAAGCAATGATAATTTACTTAGAAATAAATTAGGAACAATGTCGAAAAAAGACACAGATTGAAATTGTTTGAAACGATAATTTACAACATAGCAAAAACATTCAAAATTACAAAACTTCTACATTTTCACCACGGTTAATATCTGGCACTTGTTTTTCTTCTGCTAAAAATTTCAAAAATTTTGAAATTGGTACAAATAGTAATTATGCACTGACCTCAAAACTGATTACATATCTCTTTCTTGTTGTGACTAACCCTTTCGTGAACATGCTTATGTAATACGGCCAAAAACCAAGCAGTATTAGTAGTTTCCTTAAACTTAACATAATTCTATGTTTTAGCGATTGAAAATTGTGCAATAAACAACTCTATTGAATTTATAATAAATTCTATATTTATTATGCCGGTATTCATTGAATCTATAATGGAATTATTGTAATTATTTAAAATTCAACTGTTACGTTAGTTATTCCGGATTGGAAACTTTCTGTGGACCTATAATGCTTTAATAAATTAAACAAATAAGTTCGATACCAGATGAGATGTTGCAGAAAGACAAAGACTACGTAAATAAAGTCTTTTTCGATATTGAACAGCTATAGCAGTATTAAATGGATTAAATAGATGACTACCACGAGAAAACAACATCCGTAAATATTTATAACCAGAACAAAAAAAGCTTGATTTCAAATTATTGTTCTTCTTGATCTATAGTTTTCCAGGTCTCCAGATGAGCCGTTTGTTCCTTTCCTTCAAAGTGGTGTCACCATGACTTCTGCGGTGAGACGAGGTGTACATAACTGTGAAAAAGCATTCTTCGGTAATTTCTGGCCCATATTCTTGCAATTATCAAGAGATTACTGTTACATCAAATTCTAATTTTACAAGTCAAAATACAGAAATGTCTAAAGGACTAAAAGCTTGCTGTGTGGAAAGTTTTAATATTGTAATATTATCCTGAATTATTGCTTCAAATACAATCGTCTATTTGCTTTGATAGAATATGCCTACTTTTTTGAAAAAAAATGCGGCAACATTATTGTATATATGTGGCGGTTCTTCATTGATGGAGCGTCTAATTTCGCCTTTAATGCTTCGATGGTCGTGGGCTTGTCGACAGAAACCTGTGACTTTAGATAACCCCACAACCAGAAGTCAAAATGCGATAAATCGCAAGAACGTCGCGGTCAATTCTGGTCATCAAACCTGGAAATGACATGACCAGGACCAAACTCATGTAAGGCAGTCAATGTTTCACACGCGGAGTGACATGTGGTACCGTCCTGCTCCAACCACATGTAGTCAAGAGCAATATAGTCTAATTGAGATACAAAAAATTGCGTTATTATAGTCTAATTATTCGTTATTATAGACGTACGCTAACCTTCGCCGTTCATTGTTAATGCATTACCTTCCCCATTTTCAAAGAAATACGGTCTAATTATTCCTCCAGACGAGAATGCACCCCATGCATTGCTTTGTGATGAATCATTCGTGGATTTTTTGAGCCACAAATGCGGCAGTTTTACTTGTTAGCGAAGGCGAAAATGAGCCTTATCACTAAAAATAATTTTGACCGTAAAATCGGTATTCACTTCTATTTGCTCAAGAATTCAATTGGTAAACTCTCTTCAATGTGCATGGTCTATTGGCAGAAGTTGTTGCTGAGATCCAAATCATTAGTGAGAATAGATTGGAGAGTGGCTGTTGTAATGTCAAATTCTTGTGGATGATGACACATCGATGTCTCTGAAATTTCGGCCACACTCTCGCAAACCACCGCAATGTTTTGCCAACAACGATTTCTACGAGGTGGTGTCGTATGTTTCACATCACTAACCGAAACAGTACTTTTGAATTTTTTTTTTATTTTTTTATTTTTTTATAGTAGATGAATGCGGAACATTCAGTCAAATATGACCGGTGTTGTCGTGCGCTCTTCTTGCAACACACTTTATAAACAGTTTTTGGAAACTCTCTATTGGAGGGTTCAACCCATTACTCATACATTTATACTTACACATATATTATCGGCGGCAGCGGCTTATCGTTTACTGCAATGTGTATCAATAGAATAATTGTAGAAGAAACTTTGTTGATTGGTCAATTATTTTGGACTCTTTAAAATCCATACTTACGCTGCTCTCGCTGCTCTCTATTACAGTTTCCAATAGGTCAAAATTCGCTTAAATTATAAATTGATCTTCTAACGAGGATATTCAACATTTTGCAGAATCTTGGAGATCAGGTTTCATCAAACTTTCAATAAACTACTGCGTCGTTGCTGAGGTGTATTTTTATTATATCTGTCTTTGCTAGATCGCCTGAAATTGAATATAAAATTGGAGTCATCAAATATCTGGAGTCTCCAGTAAGGTATAGAATGTTGTCTACATTTCAAAACATTATTGCATCCCGGAACTAATTAACATTAAGAATTTAATGTGATTAAGTGATTAATTAATCTCTAAAAATCAGATTTATTTGTAGTTTCGATGTTATTTGGTTCCTGAAAAGTCTAAATGACAGAAATAAATGACGATTTTTATTAGCTGTCTTGAGAAAAACCATTACCTGACCAGATCATCTCGCAAACCGCAGTCGATTCTTTTCAAATAGTTTGGTGTTGGAAAGTTACATGCAAAAACAATTTAAAGCTGCCATTAAAGTACTCGCAATCGGAAACGTATTTGCAATATGATATCAGACTGCGTCTTGTTAGTTCGTTAGAATTAATGTATAATAATGTATTTGTGTTGGAAAAACATGTGTACCATATACGCAAATATAGTGGCACAATATTGTTTGAAATACTTTGAATCGCGAATTTATTAAATTGTTCCAGTACGTAATTGCATTATTCGGTAATTAAATCCGCCAATCACTACCGACAATCTCAACCTGTACGCAACACAAACTTGTACCTTTATAACACCTGAATTCATATTGTGTCATGACATAAACAGAGTACGAGACAGAAAGAGATACTAGAACAGTAGAAACCTCAGCAGTAAGTTGATATTCAAGTTCACTTTTACTTAATTACACTAGTCAAGATCCGGATGTGAAATTGTCTACTGATCGCGTAGTATGTGTTTGCGTCCAATCCCGCAACACTTTTGTTGTTTGAAATAGGAAGGAATGCATGAAAAACGCGAAACTATTTAAAATAAAGTCGGTTATTCTACTAACTAGAATAAAATATGGTACAAGGTTAGATGCGTGAAAAATGTAATATCCTGCTAATATGCCTGTATCCGCCATGTTATGATTAATAATTTGCGAAGAAACAAAAGTTTTACGAAAAAAAGAATAAATTTAAAATTGCTTGTTAATGATTCTGTTATATAAACCCGCAACAGTGAATATACGGTATTAGATATATTGCTACTAATATCTTACTGAATATACATAAGTCTCCAGAAATTGAATCCCGATGCAGTTTTTTTTTTCATTATTCCGAATATATCTGCATTTTTATTTACAAATCTCTAGAATTAGAACAGAAGAATATGCAAATTTCTTACAGGAATTTCACATAACAAAAAGTGATTGAATATTCCATAAGAAACTAATCTAAAAATAGTCTACAAAAATTTTGAATTTATTAGCCATAGAAGCAATATATTATTCAAATATTATGCCAAGGTTAATGTGAATACACCAAGTAATAACAGAAATATTTCACTAACCCTGCTGAAATATTTTGAAAGTGAACACCTACAATAATTCGCAATATTCGTTGCCATCTTAAATTTCCAGAGTTTATCTCTTTATATAAAGATCTTAATTATTCAAAATGAGAATGTAGTTAGTTTATATTTCTGTACATACATCTATATGTATTGCATATACTTTCTTTTACAAACAGTTATAATATAGCCTAAGACGGTGGGAACTTTACACTTCTAAATATAATATAATACTATACTTAATAGATAATTAATAGCGCAATAGACATAAAAGTAATTCTACCAGACTTATTATATAATCACAATTTAATATATGCAATAGATTTCTGCACTACACACATATACCCCACACACATATGTACCACATACATGTATAATTAAATATTATATAAAAGTGCTTTACCTTTACCAGATAATAATACAGGATACTAAAAAATTTTATACAGTTTAATTTAGAAAATGAATAAAAAACATGTATAACAGTGCGTATTGTCACTTACAAATACCATACTATGGTATAAAATTTATGCCAACTCTAAGTATACGTAATAAAGTACTAACTGTGAATTAATATTATTTAATCAATGACATAAGACCAGCGTGTTTCTGTAAAAGTCAGCAATATTAATATTTAGATTACCAAGATATTGAAATTATAGGACGATTGAAATAAAGTTCACTTAAATGCAATTGTGACGAAACGATCACATTTTCCATAATTGTAGTTATATACATGGATACTGTGTGAGCTTAAAGCTCGTCTTTCGTCATATTTCTAAAATATCCTCGAATCTCTGCGATAATGCACCACTTGTTTTTACAACATTTCTTGTGGTTATGTCTATTCTACCCAATTTTATGCTTATAAATGTTGAATTGTCTAAAACAGCCTCAATGCTCCTTAGATAAGCTAGGTTATTCTTGATGGGTATGAAGTGTTCAAGTTTTCTACTGTATTATCATGTATTCTCTAGTTTATTCTAGACCGTTTTGATCTAAAAGGACCATACTGTCAAAAAAAGCTAGAGAAACGATGTTATGAAGTGTGTTCTGCTTTTTTTAAGAAATAAAGAAAAAGATTACATCAGTGTTCCCCAGTCCTATTTTCTTTTCAAAGGCTGAGGAAACGTTATTAAGAAGCGTAAGCTCAGCATTGCTGTAGAAGAACAGGCAATGTATAAGCTGCATTGCTTGTCTAGTCTACCACTACAGCTGTTCCTGCTGGTGTATTCAATGTCACCACGGACGGTTCTATATATTGTACTAGGAGAGTAGTGATAGGTCTTGAGGTCAAGCTTAACTTACACAGCCACACAAGAAAAATATATATTTCAGTCTGGATGCAGAATATGTTTACTATAATGTTTTCCAGGTTGCTGAATCTGAATCCGATGTCAAAAATGCCCTAGTAAGTCAGAGTTTCGGCCTAACATAAGAAATTCCATAATCTGCTCTATTTAAGATTATAACGCCTTGACTCATGCCGTAAGCTAAAAACCAATCAGTTAAACTCTATAATCCCATAACCCTATTACTCAATAATCGTAGTTTAAGCTATTCAATAAGCGTTTTGATCCAAATCGTACACTCAAAAGCCTATCAAACTTCATAACCGCACTAACCGTTAACCACATAACGCCTTAATTCTTTAACCTGATAACCTTGAAAAACTCCATAATCTAAGAAATTAAACACTGAAATGTTGGGATGTAGGCTGCAAACTGAAAAACCAATCAGTTAAAGCTCACTATTTAAAAGTCGTATGTACGATCAAGAATGAAATCTGGGATATAAATTTTCTGAGAAACAACTACAAATGGCGAGTAAATACAGGGGGAAAGCGAACTTATAGAAGTCTTAGTTGCAGGATCATAAGGTTGTTGGAGTTATTAGATTTAATGAAAAGGGTTCAAGGAACTGGAGAGTTTAGGACTTAAATCAAAACTTTACAGTGTTAAATAGCTTAGATTATCGATTTTTTGGAGGTTATGCTGAAACTCTGAGGTGATGGGGTTTTTTGGACCTCTAATTCGGATTCGGCGACTCCACAAACATGCAGTAAACATGGTCGACCTCTTAGACCCACGAATTTTTGCTATCACCGGGTAGATTTTATATAGGATAATTATGGCTGTTTAACTAGTTCGTCTTGCTCTGGGGTTTAGAATCTATATACACCAAAAAATTGCTAATCAGAAAACTAATAATAATAGAAAAAAAAAGAAAACAGAAAACTTCAAAAACTGGCAACACTAGGTACACGCAAAATATAGAAACATGCAGCAGAAGCTTCATTCGGGAATCTAAATTATATTTATCGCAAATCTCGATAAAGTTTCAAATCGAGCTGTGACAGTAGTAATCTTCGAGAAAGGAGAAAAAAACGAATCTAATCAATTATTAAGAAATAAGCTTTTTGAGCTTAATATCAAAACTGGTAAGTAGATCCATAATATAGACTGTGATTCAATAAAGTATCTTGCTTAAGATAACTGAAGAAGTCGCTGAAGTAAGTCAAGTGTCCATTTTATTGAAATGAAGCCGTCACATTAAACAAAATAATAAATGTAGTTAGAGACCATGAGATACAACAAAGTTGTCTTTATATTTGTTCCAGAAGAAAATTAATTTTCAATATTATTACTAAGAATTATTTCGTTTCAATAAATTACTTGAGTACTGAAAAAAATTGAAGCATTAATTTTTACACTATTTTCAAGAGATTTGTACAATAAGACGAGCTAGTCTTCCTTTCGCTTCCTGCCGTGCTTTCTAATGTCATTTTCGTTTTATTTTCGATAGATTGGACTATCATGAAAAACACTGCCAAATAGCAAGATCTAATTATCTGGATGAGGACTTGAATCCGGGACCCGCGCAATTGTCAATCCTGACATATTTATCATTATCGTCTATAAAAACGTCGAGATATTTCATAGAATTTTGAATAGTATTTATCTTTGTCAATCTAGCCATGCAAGAAATCAATATTATATTTTATCCTCTCGGATAGACGATAAGCCATTACCGGCTGTAAAAGCTAAAGTGAAATAATTATATTTCGCAGCCGCATTTTAAAACTCTTAGTCATTTGTCATTAAATAACAAACAATATAAGATTACCTACAAAAAATTATAGATAAACGACTCGATACACTCTCTCTTGTTGCTTTTTAAGAGCAAGAGAAATTAATGAAATCAGTAAAGAAAGCTGTTAGTATTAATTGACAGCTTTTTGTTGTTATTATACATAATCAAACGAAAGAGGAAATCAGAAAGAAATGAGGTTGAGGTTTGAGTTAGATATATAATAACAATATGAGTTTAAGAAACTCGTTAACACTGAATGTTGCGATTACAATCATTAGATGGATATATTTATTAGATATTCTGTTGCAATATCTACTGTAAAATCTAACTTTTACATTTCTAATATGATAGGTATAACTGTTTCCGGCTTATTATATTGGATATTGGGCTAAAGTGATGTTTTAATTTCTTAATACGTAATGGAATATTTATAATAATCGTGACTTACATTATTTTCCTTTCACCTACATATGTATTGCAAATACATCAATAATGTAGCATCTATACAAACTAGGATAAATAATACGCAGGATATCTTCTATAAAACGTACGTCTAAATTAGCGCTGTATATGGTATCTGAAAGTATGTAAACTTCTGAATAACATTAGAGATCTGTTAATGCAAAATATGCAATCTGTTACTGTTGTGTATCATAATCGGTTGTTAAATAAGGAATTGTATATTTTATTGCATACATACTAAAACAATAACTACAATTATGTGAGCGCATCTCCAATAATTCTTCGAGTAATGCCACTTCTTGAAAAGGTATAGATCTATGTCTTATTCCATATCCAGGAATCGATTAAGTCTATTAAGATCATTTTAAGACATTAGAAAGTATGGTAGATGTGCATAAATGTTTTACCGAAAATTATATATTGCCCAAATGAAATTGCAGATTTTAATAGCTATTACTATTTATCGCATCATAAATGAGGCTTTCTATAAACTCACACAGAACTAAGATAAAATCTTCTTTATTATATAATCGTGTACCAGCTTTTAATTAAACAAATACACATGTTATAGTCGAACATGTAAAAATAATGGCTAATTGTTATAATATACAATATAGAAGAGATTTGAATGTTTAATATTACTTGAAGATGTAACCACAATTCGATATATCAATGATTTCTTTCCTTTTAGATATTTTTGTTGATAGGCAGGAGTATTTGTCATATATTAAGTGTCAATTTTTTCCACTAAAGAAGCATTCTAAATAAAAACGTAATAGTTTCCGCGCTAAAAAAAATATTTTCAATTCATTCCTGTTTTATTTGATCTACAAGTGGAGATATATCTGGGATTAAAAGATAAGTACTTATTTACAGGTCATAATACATGTAGATATATTAATTGTTTCTACATAGTAATCTACATTCCTTAGATTATTTAGGCGTATATGTAGAAAATTATAAGTCACGGCTGAATGCACACCATTGATTATAGTTTTCTTTTCATAAATTCTCACAATTGTCTCGCTAAAGGTTAAAGTGCTACAATAGGAAATGAAAATAGCTCAGAGTTGTGCTCACAAGGAAACACAGGCAAGTGGTGGTGACCGATTTAAATGAAATTTGGTGGGTTTGTAGACTGATGCAGTGTAAGAACAACGGTAGCTTCCGTGGCTGCTAAATCGCTCGTTTTCGGGGGTGAGGGCGACCAAGAGCCAACGCTACCTTCCGCTATTTGCTTTAATAACTCCAAAACTATAAGACATATCAAAAGAAAGTTAAGACAAATATATAACTGCTTTATGAGTACTAAAGATAGCGACAAAGTTTTAAAAGAATATATAGGGCGGGGGTTGTTTCTGGAAAACAAGAACTATGACAGGCAAACTATTGTCGCTATCTTTTAGTACTCATAAAACAGTTACATATTTGTCTTAACTTTTTTTGATACGTCTTATAGTTTTAGAGATATTCAAGCAAATAGCGGAAGGGAGCGTTGGCTCTTGGTCGCCCCCGCCCCCGAAAACGAGCGATTTAGCATCTATGGAAGTTACCGTTGTTTTTACACTGCATCAGTCTACAAACCCACCAAATTTCATTTAAATCGGTCACCACCACTTGCCTGTGTTTCCTTGTCAGTCAGTGACCACGAGAGAAGTTCTTTCATTTTGTTTTTCTTTAAAATAGAACTCTCAATATTTTTTCCTTTCCTGCAATTTTTTTGGTGCTAATAATAATTTACTTGTTGTTTGCCCTTCAATCATTTTTACATAATTTTTTTTATTTCACAAAATCTGTCACATAGGTATACCTATACGTAATGAGTTTGAAGTGCTCAAACTCGTTACAAGTGTGTTGGCAGAGAATCAAGCGGATATGGTATTGTGACAGGTTAGTTTGAAAGGATCTGCAAAAGGAATTAAAAGATATTCTATAGCGAATACAGTAGTGGTGATAAATTCAAGCATAGCCTTTACAGCGACTTAAAAAATAAACCACCACCCTTTGGCAGTTAGAAGTATAGACGTATTAGAGTGTTGGAAATAATATATAACCTTACATTAGCTAAAATGCCTAGGAACTATATCTCCATCAAATATTGTAAAATTTAGAACAAGAGTCTTAAAAAATACGATTACAAAATGAACTTTATGTTTTAAGAAATTTTGCATACCTACCGCATTATTTATACCTAAATAAATTTGTAGTGTGTCTGCTATTGAAGTTTTACGTTATTTCGTTTCATTTATGTTGCAATTTCTAACATACAGAGCGACAATAAAGTATTCCCTGATCTGAAAACCACGATGTACTTAAGAAATAGAAGTTGAGAAATAACTAAAACATGCAAAATTTATTACTTATATGTTAATGAATGATAACATTAGAGGTATGAAAGTGCACAGGTGCAAAATTGATTTTATCCGAGTCAAAAGTTGAATAAAAAAATCGATTAGTTTATTTCCAGTAGCTATTAAAGTACTGGTTTTTAAAAACGGACTTCTCGGCTTTAGAGTTGTCGTATTAGATTTGTCCATTTCATAGTTTCAAAAATATAAAACTGATCACAGGTAAACAAGCGAATTTTGGATTTCCAACTTGCATTAACTTTGCTAGTAATATAAACATAGAAAACTTTCGCTACAGACAAATAATTTTATATAATACATATGTATATGGCAATCGCCTAGTTTAGTTAGTTAGTGTATTTTTTTAAAGAGACATTCTTTATTCAATGCCTCGCTTGTTTTGCCGACTCTACTAACAAAAATTAAAGTTAACTTGCACTATAATTTAACTTAAGTCCTCCTCCTTCAAATTACATTCTCTAATTGGCCATTCATTTTTCGAAAACTTTAAATCTAGGAGGAAAACCCTTGTTCATCATCCTAGTACTCTAACGTTATACAGCCATGCACTTCTACTCAAGTAAATTGACAGTTTCTACTTTCTTATCAAGGTAGTTAGTGTTCATGACAAGGGAGAATATCCGCTTCATATAGGAATCTATCTTGCCATAACTTCCATGTTGGTATTAAGAAATCTTTTAGCCTAACTCAATTTAATGGGCGTTTTTGACCATTCTACATCATAGACTGCTCAAAAAGCGTTATTGCAATATCTTAGATTGGTTTTTGAAATAAAGAGTGGTACACTTATGTGTGTTTTACAACACTGCAGTGATCTACCTTCTAACTAGTAGTTATTTTGAAGATTCAGGTGCTGCAAGAGATTTCAGAATAAATATAGAATTAAGGGCAAGGAACACAAGAATCACAAAAATAATCTTGTCCCAATAAGAGCTCTCTATTTAAAAATCTGCGGATAAGTTAGTTAGCTCTTGTCGTGCGTGCATTTGGTTACCAGATATTTTTGTTACAAAGATGTTTGATAAAGTGTAATACGAAGATACTGCTGGATGCAAAATGATTGTTCTTTGAAGAATTTTACAATATGCTGTCAAAATACGAACACGATATATACATTCAAGGATTTATAGAACCCGGTGACATTAAACAGTCAATATACAGGTTCATTGCAAAGAAGAAATTGAAAACTAAGATATATTAAACCTCAAATCCTCGGGGATAAGATAAAGGACCCTGCGTCATAATTCAACGAGAAGCACGAAAGTGCTAGTCTCAAGATATAAATTTTAAAGATTTTGTATATCACTTACTAATACCTGGTTATGTAACTGTAGGTGAGTTTATAAATGGCTTCACCTTGCATAAGTATAGCGATTGGCTTTCCAAAAAATTGTGCATATAACGATAATTTCGCAATGCGGGAAAGTTAAGTAGACCATCCAGCGACTATACTTTAGAAGTTTAGTGAATTTTTATGACGAAATAATGTTTTTTTTTGTCTAAACAAAAACAACTCGAATGTTATCGAAGCAGTAGTCACGGTTTAATATTCGTTTTAAAAATTAAGCTTAAGGTAAAACCATCTTAAATCATGAGTTGTACATATCTAATAGTCAACCTTCACTTACTATTGTCATCGAGGCTTCAATATTTGGATACCACTGAATGTAGAAAGCTTTTTTTTTGGTTTCCCACAACTTACGAAAAGCTACTTCAGTTTGCAATTTGTTTATTATTGCCGATGATAAGAAACACTAGTGTCCTGTTATATGTAACACATTATCTTAGATTTTTAGATTTATTAATGGTTTTCTAGTTTAAAGTTTGTCCGCAAAACACAAATTTCTCAGGTTCAAGAGGTCAGGTATAAGAACACGACGAATGATTTAGAGCCGGCAGCATGGACTTCTTTTAAAAGTATTTGCAAACATTTTCTGGGAAATCAGAAGAGTAAAAACTACCAAGATGTAGCACCCAATTTGGTAGATAAGTACAAAAATTTAGGACGTTGAATATCACTCAAAGTTCATTTTTTGCAGTCGCATTTGGATTTCTTTCCTGCCAATTTAGGATATAATGAGTGATGAACAGGGCGAAGGTTTCTATCAAGATATTGCAGAACTGGAAAATCGCTATGAGGGTTGGTAGGAGCCCGTCTTGATGTGAGATTACTGCTAGTTTCACATTAGAGAAGGCAACAGCCTACATAAAAGGAAGAGATAATTCCTCTATTTATATAAAACTTGGATATGTTAGGAATTTTCCTTTATGTACAGTTAAGTGAGCTATGAAGAACTATGAAAAAAAGTGCCGACCTTTGTTACTGACCTCAGATTGCAAATTGAAAAAAAATCCTAGTAGAAAAATTTAACTAACACCTCTGCTACATATTTCAGGAGAATATATAATACGACATGACATTTTACCACATATTATGTGTTGTTTCCTATGTTGTAATTTTTTTGTTGCTAATGGTCTCGTACAAAACATATACGTTGTTAAAATAGTTCAACTCGTTTGTGTTAATCCGGAAGCACTTTTACACTTTTTACACACTCCGCAAAAAAAGATATCTGATTATTTTTATGAATGGTGGTCATTAGACTTACGTTGAAAGTAAGTTAACATAGTCGCAAGGTCAATATATCGATCTTATCGATGTAGTGACGATAATAACCACAAAAAAAGGTTTAAAAACAATGGTCATTGTTATGCGTGATTTTCAATCTTGTATTATGAATATTTAAAACGCGTTACTTCCCATTACAGAATGACTAGACCGGTGAATGCAGATTACGTCAAAGGAACAAGCAGCTCACGTAGACAAATGAAACTAGACAGCGCACCTCCAATATGAATGTTGTGTGACACTTGTATTATTTATAAGAAATTTAATTCTAATTGACGTTGTATGTAGGTAATTTGGTTTGTATTGGGTGTGACTTGTAATTACTTATTTATTTTATGGTCATTAAGAGGAAATCAGGTGTCGTGAAGTTATGTTATGCTGATATAAAAACTGTGTTGAAGTTATAAATAGTTTCAGTATAATAAAAATGAAGATAGAAATTATAAATAGACACAAACATGTCTACATCTAGGTACTAGAGGCTTTATGGGAACTTTGCACACTGGTAAGAACGTTAAATTGCAATCTTCTCTCTAAAAATTGCCACAGGTGTTCTGAGTCTTATTAATACAAAATCCACACTGACTTTCTATTAAAAAGAGTAGCCAAACTGTTAGGCAATAATACATTCAGATGTCCGATTTAGGAATCTAGACGGAAGCTGACAGCCTCATCAAATACAAACTACTTGCTCTAGGCCACCTAATATTTCATATGTTTACAAATCATTACACCTCATATTGATTTTGGACTAATGTAAGCCAATTTATTCCTTATACGGTTGTTGATAATTATCTAGTGAAAGCTCTCCTACACTGTGTTACACATACACAAGCGTACATGCATTTACTCTGTCTTTGTATGACGCTACTATCTCTATAATATGAGACAGTTGCAGGATTAGGGTCATTGTCGTGTATGACATGATTATGTAAATTTCTCATAAATATTAAAGCAAGCATTTATATATTAATTTTAATGCCTAAATATAAAGTAGTAAATTGGAGACATTATCAATAGATCTCAACCAATTTCCATATAGGTATCTAGCTTGGCATTATACATAGATAGTAATTAATCACTTCGTGTAAGTTTTGTGTAATATATAGACGAAATATTCGGTGCAAAATAATGCAGATATAAAAGCACTTCTACTATATATATGTATATAATATACTATAAAGTGTACCAGTAAAACAGCACTTCCTAGTTTGAAAATACATGATTTATTTTAGTACATGATATTGGCAGATATTTTATGTATTCTTACAGACCGGTTTACGATATTCGGTAGCCACATATGGTGGAAGCAAGTGTTTGAACTGAGCTTGCATGTAATGTCATTTCTTATAATTTATTATTAATGTTTGACTAATAATCAATTATTGAATTATAATCACCAGCTAGCGTAATGAAGTTGATAGGCAATATTCAACTGTATACATTTATTTTTAAGTCAAAATTAGATCAAAATTGTAGGCTAAACTTTGAAAAAATATAACAAAATAGAATTTATTGAAAATAAGATAATTTAGTAGACCGTGAAATACGATCATATAGTGTTTATTAGAGAGATTCTATTCACTTTCTAGTGAACAAGCAGCTTCTTTGGCTATAATTTGCCGATGGTATAAAGATTTTGAAGGTGAAAGGAATTCTATTCAGCATTAAAAAGGAACAAGGCGTCCTCCTACGGCTTTTACCGACAAAAACATTGCTGCTGTTAAAAAAATAATTTAAGAGGAAAATAAAGCGACTTATTATTAGCGCTAACAGAGCTAAGGATTGGATCCTCAGTTATTAAAGCAATTATTGTCACTTTGTGCCGCATTGTCAGCAGAGCCTGTAAAAATTTCTTAAATAATGGTGGGGACCAAATTGTTTCCAGAATAGTGACAGGTGATGAAACTGATATTCAATATTTCGACCATTCTACCTGCCAAGACAGTCGTATACGGATTCAAGAAGATAAGGAAACTCTTACAATGACCAAGAGGCAACGAGCTATAAAACAACTTATGTATTCATTACAAGTACGGCCTTAGTAAATGCAATTAAGCTAGATGGACAAAAGACAGTTACACCTAACTGGGGCATTGAAAAATATTTGCCTGATATGCAGAAAGGGAAATTATACTCCACTATGATAGTACATCGTCTCACACTGCAGCTTTAACTCGCGAGTTTTTGGCTGGAAATAATACAAAAGTAATAGAACATCTACCGTACTCACCTGATTTAGCAATGTGTGATTTTTGTCTATTTATTGGGCTTGGAAGAAGAATTGGTTGAAGGCTTTTAAACAATGGAAACAAAGAATGGCTAAGTGTATCATTCCTGAAGGGAACTATTTTTAGTATTATGTTTTTATTCCTTCTTTTCAATAAGAGTTTTGGTGTTGTAAAAGTTCCTTATTGTTGTCAAATTTTGGAAGATGAGCTATCAAATCATGTCAAATTTTCTAGGCTAACTTCTGACGTACATATTTCTTTTTGATAAAGGTGTTACATTTTGTATATTTCTGCTTGAGTGCCCAACTTTTAATAACGCATCAGCATCTGCACTCTTGGAATGTAGTCTTCCTTTGCTAAACTTTTAATCCCACACAATTCAACTGTAATACAACAGTCCTATTACCTATCCGTTTGCAAAAACCCGTATTTTCCTTATCATTCACCACTTCATCGGAAAATCGTCGATTTGTTCTTTTTAAGTTCTTTATCAGTTCTCAAGGGGGGGCTGTGACATCCATTTGTTCAATTGGCTCCTGCAACACGGATTCCTTTTTCTTGCGATATTTGCAATGAATTATACGTTTTGAAAAAATGGTCGAACTATAACTAATGGTATTGCAGTTATGTTAGCAATTTTACTTTTGCAACTTGCTCTACACACCATCAGGGACCATAAACGATGAAAACTGCAGGACCATGCTTTCAATTAAGAATTCAAAGAATTAGGTATATTCAACATTTGTACAATGACTAACTTGATACCAACATTTTTGAACTACTTCATCAGCATACTCCAATTTTATTATTGTACTTTGTTCTGTAAGTCATCCATGAAAACTTCATGGCTGTTCTTCCGATTAAGAATATATAAAGTTTCGAAATATATCAACATCCATTTGGTATAGGTATACATATATAATCAATACTTCTATATGTCAACATTTCTAAATTATTACATTAAATGTGCCCATTTTATTATTGCATATTGTTTTGGATGTCATGTGGGGTAAGAATCCGTGAAAGACTCAAAATTTCTCTTTCAACTATGACATTTTAAGTTACCAAAAATATATGCGTTTCGTCATAAATTCAATTTCCAACTGCTCTAGATTTTGATTTATGGTAACAAGCCTTTTTTTATTTGACTAGTCCTAGTTTATCAACTCTCTATAACGAATGATTGTTTGAAATTTCAGGTATCAGTAAATCATCTTGGCGAAACCAAACATTTTGATTTAGTAAATCAAGATTATTTGGACAAACTTCTGCAGAAGTAGGAAGAAATTTATATTTTTTTATCGTTGTTTCATACTTCAATTTTACTTTCTTGCCCATGAGCAATTAAGGATAGCTATAATACGCATATTGCTTTACCAAACTGCTACATTATCTTAAATTAAATGTATTGTAATGAAACTAACAAATAATACTCTAGAGTGTTTCTGATTTTCATACATTTGTCTGGTGATTATTTATATTCTGGTCTTTCATTTTGACGATTGACATTCAATTCCTTACAATCAATTGTTTATAGCAACAGTTGGGAACAAAGTTTCGTATCCCTTGTATCTGCTATCTTTTAACAATTTTTATTTGAATACCTTTCAGGTGCAATTGCATAGTAGTAAATCATTAAATATCATATATTTGGTTTTACCACCATCTACACCTATAGACTTGTCTACTTGTAAATTGTAATCATTTTCAGTTTTTATTTATTATCAAAAAGTTAGTAGCAGATAGCACTGATCATCCTTTTAATAGCATTGCCACCTCTTAAGGGATTCTCAACAAGAAGCGATGAGTCGTTAGCAAAACTATATCGGTTTCCTGTTAAGCACTTACGAGTTCGTTACATCACCTTGAATGGCACAGGAAACGACATTATACCAAAATATAGTGTTTCTAAATAGAAAGCTATGGACATCACACTTGACATCGGAAAGCATGAGTGAAGCAGGCGCCTAAGGAGATCTCTATAAATCCAAATAAGTACTAGTAGAAAACATATTGCACGTTGTTGTGCAACATACATATATTTCAATACAGGAAATATTATAAAATCTGTACATATTGTGCTGTTTGGTGTTTTCATTGATTATAGCCTACCATATTTACATGCTTCGAATGTTAATATTTGTATCCAAACAAATGAATCATTACGTAACATCAAGATATCAAGTCGCAATAACAAATCCCACTTATAAGATTTTTTTATTTCTCATACAACTTATAATTGTTTACGCAATTAAGAATAAGGTATACCAACATGTGTGGGTTATTGATGATACAAAATTAAAGAAATAACAAACGCCTAAATTCCTGCTTCTTTCTAATTAAAATCTTGCGAGTTTGGATATATTAAGTATGCGGAAAAAATTGTGTTGGGTGGTATTATAACATCCTCATGTTTATTCATGTATACTTTGGCACATCATTTATCATAATATCGGGAAGTGAATGGAAAACTTAGCAGGAAATTGCATGATTCGAAAATTTCGTGTTTCGCTTAGTGATATTAATTCTACGCCGAGCCGTTAAAATTAAAGACCGTTCAAGGTAGAAGATTTAACAAAACCGATAATGAATGTGTATACCTGTTTTAAGTGTAGTTAATACTATTTTAATCTTCCGATGCTATAGACGTCATGCTCTAATTGAAAATTATGTAAGATTTTCTGCAGTGGAACTAACGAAATCAATCTGACATTTCGTAGAAAAAATTTGCATTTTCTCTTTACACGTTTCCTTAAGCGGTTGCAACAGTTACGCTATTAACGATTTCGTTTTTATTCATGGTTATCCGTAATTAATAGCGTGTTCGAAAAGTAGATTTTCAATTTATTTAATATGCATGTTTGTTAGACATGAGGTCCGAGGAAGTGCAAAATCTGGTATTTAAAGCAAATTACCATATTTCAGCTATTTTAAATTTAAAGATCAAACTGCAATTCATTTTATAGAGCCATCTTCAAAACTAAATCCGTTCACCTTTTTTTTTCTGAATTATCTTAATTTTTTGCTAGTAATTTCTGCATTCTGTAATTATTAATAAGCCATGTCTGACAGTAATTTCCACTTAATTTTCATGGTCATCAACTGGCACTGTAGAAGCTTTCTTTTTTTTCTACATCTACACGTCAAAGTAAAGAATTTTCTATGTTAGATAACTCATTACAGAGTCAGGAATGTAACTGTTAGTGTTCACAAAAATGTACTTCCTGTTTAATATGGTACGTTACAGTCACCATCGTGTCAGGAAAAAAAATGCTGAAAGATCAATTTTAGTAAATGAAGATAGGTATCAAAATTGTACAGAAATTTGTTCAAGATGATGACATTTTAATATTACATCTACTATTAATCGTTTATAGAAACTTCAGAAACATGAAAAAATTTCCATTAGAATTTTGGCAAAAATACAGGCGAGAAACAGGTCATCGTAATAAAATGTGAAAGGTTTTTGGAGCTCATTCTCGTTAAAAATAATAAATAAATATTTAAAAAAATATGTACGCAAAACCTTGTACGCACTACATTTACAAGATACAAGACTTCGTTAAAACAATCTCCATTGTATTCTTGACATACATATTAAAATTTAGAGAATCTCTATTCATGCGATTGAGCAATGCGCTCACGTTTACATAAACAATAAAAATGGAGATTAGTCGTATATCTGCAAGATGAATAACTTGAAAGTTTGATGAATATAATAAAAAAAACCTTGGTTTTTAAATTAAATTAAGTCTAACTTTATTAAATTTAGACGTTTTATCAACGTAATACTAGTATTAGGTGCTCTAGTCGCAATAAATATGCAGCAAGTTAGAATGATATTCTTGCTTGAGGCGAACAGAATACCATTTATTGCCTCTACTAACACATTTAGTAAATTGATGTCAACATTAATGGAATCGTCTTTCTTTGATGCGTATCTGTATATTATTTCCTTTTAATGCATTTTCTTAGGCTATTATTCAACGCTACTGATACATCAACTAAACTTGTGTAGCTACTGTATTTGTTCTCTTCAGAGCCCCAACGGTGTCGCTATGATTTAAAAGAAGAGGGAAATTATAATCGACTATCTCCTGCCTGTTCATTAAAAAAAATTAGAAGTCAACAAATTTAAGACGCAGATAAAAAATGAGCACTTTTGCTCTCTCTCACTTGGCAGTTACTCAAAAAAGCTCCGTTTTCGTAATTTTGAAAAATATAGAAAAACTTTTTGTTAAAAAAATCATACAGATTTTGAACTGTTCTATCACAAAGAATAGACCTACAACGCGTTGGTAGCCAAGAAGTTTCTATGTGCGGATTTTCTCTATATAACCAGGACTTCTGATACTGCATAGCATGAGCGCCTCGTTGACTAAATAATGATCTTAGTCTTTACTCCTAACATCTAAAATCTACTAGCAGCAGGTGTGCCACAAAGATCAATTTTGGCTTCCACTGTGTTTCCTATTTTCACGGCTCACTTACCTAAAACTTCTACAGTAAAAGTTGCAATTTATGATAACGATACTATTTACAGTTTCAAGCGATGAGTATTTAATATGTCATAATCTTCAAGTTGCTCCTAACGCAAACTTGGATTCGACTTCCTGGTAAACCAGTCAAATCGTATAGCGCTTAGACCGTCTCCTGACAACATCAAATTCTATTCTGCTACGTTTATCTTCTATACCCTACTATGCCGAAAAAATATCCTTTCGTTAAGGGACAAGGTTCTCATTCATTTCTTGTTCCTCATGCCAATAATCACCAATACCAAAATCGTGTTCCCTGACTCATAAAAGGCACTCATTGATTCGTCAAGAACCAACAAATAAGAGAAAAATCAAAGTTGATAAATAGAATTGGGCTGTAACACTCAACTCAAAGCAAAACTTTACCACAGAATAGTGCTTAATTTTGCAATATTGTATAACTTCAGATTTTGTTTCAATAACAAATTCTATTACTTTACACACAATAATGGACACAACAAGTCTTGCACAGTTCTGCAAGTAATTTGTACAAATTTTATGGACGTGAATAAAGAGAACACGTGACAAAATGATATTTGGGAGACCCATTAGTTGACGAGAGATATCATAACGTTAGCCTATTTAGAAGCGCATGATTATGGTAGTAAAATGTTTAGTAAACGTTGTAAATTTGATAATTTAAGATGGCTTTCTTCATAACAGAAGTAACCAACACGAGTTTTATGATTTGATGATTTGTAACTGTAAAACAAGACTTTGGAATTACTAGCATAAAGGCAGCATGAGAAAAACATGCCTGAAAAGGGGCTGAAGAAATTGTAATAAACAGGGTGAGTCTTTTGCATTATTCGTACTCTCTCTCTCACCTCTTCTTAGACACCTTCAAGAATTTATACAACAATTTGAGTAGAAAAATATTTTAGCTGCCGTTAAGCGAAATTCATCTACGTTAACATGGAAAATTGCCCAAAATGCATCATAAAAAAATCAGTTGGTCAAACGCTGTACCTAGGTGACGATGAAAGACGTTTAAATTTTTGTGGTTCATAAATATGTGCTGTGAAGATAACAACATTCCGATGCAGATCTTACAAAACTACATTGCATATTTCATGCGATACAAAGAAATATTCAAAATTGCATCAATTATGAACAAAATTACTTAATCATTAAAAAAACCGATAGACTATTTTAAATTAAATATAGATAAATATTTTCATTTTAAAGATACCAATATCCGCTACTCTCCAATTCACTCATAATATCCTGGTTTCAGTGTTGAATCTCTTGCCCAACAAAGAATATGTAGGTAGAAATTCTCCGCTGTCTATTAATTACAGGTACCGTTTATTAATTGCGGTAATAATGAATTCAATTTGCGAAAGAGATCTCTTCGCTGATTTATCGGATAGATTGCCAGTTTTGATAGTTCTGTTTCAGAGAAATAGAGCGTAACTCGAAACGAACGAAGCTATTAGATGTAGATCAAGAAAGAGATTTATTGTTCGAATTTATAGTAGAATCCTTTCACTTTAAAATCGTAATAAACTAGCATTAACGACTGTCATGGATTGCTATAATCGTAAAGAAGAGAACGCACGGATATATTAATTAGATGCAGGTACTTAGTATTTTTCTATTTGATTAGAAGTTTCCAACGTATTTAATAGCTATTTTTCCTTGTCAATTTCCTTTCTTAAACTAGAGAAATAAATAACGGGTTTCTTTGTCTAACTCGTACAATATACTCTATGTTTAGTATTAACAAGTAAGGCTATCATAGTTGGTAAATAATCATCGAAGCAAAGCATGCTTTGACCTTTCACTTCGGATTAGTCATAGAAACATTGTCTACCTGCTCTATTTTTCATACCAATGCAATGACATTCACAGAGTGTAATGTAAAGAAATATTTTGTATAAACGTTGCAGCGTAAGTATGCACATTTAATTGAATCTAGTATTGTGATAATTGAAGATCTTAATTTTGATATAGATAATATTGTGGTATTAAAAAAATCTCTAATGACTTTATATACACGAACGTGTGCAATTTGATAATAATCCTAGCATGATACGGGTCCATAGGACGAGCCGCTAAAGTATTTATTAACTTGCTTATAGGTCACTGCGAATACTTACAAAATTATTGGTAAAAGGTCGGGTAGGTTATTGTTCATGTAACCTCGACTTTCTAGAAATGCACCTGAACATTCCTAGGCTGTGCGTGTTTACAATTAGTTCTTGGTGAATAAAATTAAATATATATTCATGAATATTTTGCATAAATCATTCGTCTTCTGTTTTTATTTAAGTGCAGTTTTCTATAAGTTTGCACCAAGAAAGGACCAGTACGAAGTTTTTATTGGAGAGATTTTGTTTGCAAGTATATGCGTGCTATTGCCAGCTTTGGCTGTTGAAACAAAAATGATAATTAGCAGTAACTGAGGTAAATACTACAATAATATTAGACACTATACAGTTATTATACATTGACTTGATGCAGAAGTAAATATCGTCATTAAACAAATATAAAGTTGTTATTTTACAAGAATATGGTTAGAGCTAACCAGAAATCGCAAGGCGTGTGAAGTGTTCTGGGTGCAGTGTCTAAAAAATTCTTAAAAAAAGTAACAAAACAGACGACGTGGCAAATAAACCCAAGCCTGTACGCCCGAAAAAAGTCACCAGAGCGGAAGTACACTTTTTGAAAGTAACAACTCCAAAAAAACAGAAAAAGAGTTAGAAGGTTGTACAAGCAAGTCAGTATTTGAAAAAATTGGGATTACGTGGGCGTGTAGGCATCACGAAAGCTCTTTTGCGACGAGGCAATGAAGTAAAATTGCCAAAATATGCTAAACAACATCAAAATTGAAGATGATAGAATGATAAATGGAGATAAGTATTATGGACCGACGAGTCTAAATTTCAATTACCTGGATCGAACAGGCGTCAATATGTTCAACGACATGTTGAAGAAGCTCTTGCAGAACAGTGTCTACAATCAACTACATGGGGTAACAATATCTAGATCCGAAGGAGTTGGTGTCATTATTAAAATTGAAGGCAAGCTTACAGCGGAGAAATATTGGACAATATTAAAGCAAAATCATCTAAGTGTAAATAATTTCATCCTGCAACAAGATAAGGATCCCAATCACACTCCTAGATTGCTCAAGTGTTTTTTAAGTCAACTACAAGAGAAGGGGTGGTTCGCACTGTACTATAGCCGCCATAAAGCCCGGACTTAAATATTATTGGACATGTTTGGGATTATCTTGACCGTAAAAAGATTAAGAAGAATACCAAAGAATTTAAAATAGTTTTAGATCATATTGGAATAAAATTCTATATTCCGGACGATAATATCAGCACACTGCATGATAGTCTTCAGGCTCGTGTAAAAGGCACTACAAAAAATAAGGATGACCATACAAAATATTAAAAAATCTAAAGTTTGCTTTTTGCTGCCACAAACCGGAAAAAATAAAAAATTTCATCCAAACCTCGCCACTTTACGGCAAACCGTTTGGGCTATAGCACGATCGTAACTTAATTAGTAAAGAAATACACGTAATTAGATAAATTTTTAATTATATACAAACTACACACTTCGTGTTATAGCTTTAAATGTTTACATAACTTTAAATCTAAATGCAACAACTTTAAATCATTCAGTAGATATGTAATTGTTTATGTTAAAGATTATGGTGCACTAAATTACATTCATTCTATTTAAAGTAGCGATTAATTTACGTCGCATAAGGTTGAAAAACTGTTCGGAATTTAAAAGGTATTTGTTTATCATTTAAGTGAAAGTTTGACATTTCACGTTCTAATTTTCATTTGTTTTTTTTTTCGTGAATAATTCATAAGAATGTGTGTGTATTGTTCGAAACTACGACAGCTGTTCTAAAAGCAACAAACTATCAACACCTTAAACTCTGAAGAACCAGTGATATGCACATCATATTGGAAGCAGATATGGGTTTGTAACTAATACTAAACAACTCAAAATTATAGGTTACACAAAGTTGGATCTTCTATTTTTAGGTACTGTGCTATTAATGGTGTTCTCTAGCTTCTTGTTTATTTCGAATTTAAATAGAAGTTTGCAGAAGCTTCGTTTCGTAATATAATTTAAGTAATTATATACAATATTTACTCTTCGTTGATATAGGGAGAAACTTATTTCTAAAAAGTACTGAAGCGAAAACTTAGGTAATTACTTCGTATTTATTTGTTGAAAAACTTTCACTTTCCAATAAGTTCGTTAATTTATGCCAGCAGAGTCGCAACGAAGATCGGACTTATGTATGTGAAAAATGCAGTTTTAAATTATTTATTTCGCACCATATACATATGTGTAATTTTGTAATTGCATTGAATGATGAATACGAGAGAAAGTACCACCTATTTACCTCTTTATATATTCTACCGTGACATTAATTAGAATTTTGGAATTTTGCAAATGCGATAAGTGAGA
This sequence comes from Holotrichia oblita, assembly GCA_023690525.1. Lineage (NCBI taxonomy): Eukaryota > Metazoa > Arthropoda > Insecta > Coleoptera > Scarabaeidae > Holotrichia > Holotrichia oblita. The sequence continues at coordinate 14,467,037 of CM043020.1, read as the reverse complement.
CTCAGGTAAAGCTCAAATCACGTAAGTGTTTGTAGCACTTACAAATTTTTGCTTAATATATAGCAAAATTCGAAGGAGGTGCAGATTCCAAATAAAAACAAAGGAAACTTTATAATAAATGGAATTAATTTTTCCGAGTATGAGAAGGATGTTATTGGTCCAGCTGATACTTTGGCCTTGCAGCAACATCTATGACCATTCATGATTGCTTGTGTGTTCAAATTATATCAATTATGCCACCCTATAACTATCAAGAGAAAACTGGAAACATGAAAAAAATTTCTGAATAAGCATTACATTACAATATATGTATTTATAAAATTGCTCACTTTGAGAAAATCATAAACATGAAGGTAGAATTGATTTTTAATTCGTCCCTATTTTATTGACCCAAACTTGGAATGATATCCGGGATTAAAACAAATTTACAACTAACGAGTATCGCAGATTTTGTTTACTTTGATGACTTGACTTTATAATAAATCGCAAAGCTTCAAAAGCTCCTATTCGTTAGGGCCTCCAAAGAGCTCTTCTGTTATAAATTGCTTTCCGGAATGGTGACCCATAATATTTACACATCACTCAAAGTGAAGGTGAAAGCTTTCCCCATTTTTTTTGAAGTTTTTGTTGAGCCTCTTTATTAGTGGTATTAGTTGTATATGGTACAAATGTGCTATATATAGTGACGATCATTCATTTGACTGAAAAGATTTTAACGACTGTATCAGTAGATCTACACTGCTAACCTACTATTTTGATAACTTGGTATCTGTCAGACCTGTAGTGGTATAGTGCAGGTTGTGCTGATCGTTACCGACATTGTCTTAATGAAACATTT